>JANZXU010025177.1:0-229971 GCA_027576215.1 Amissidens hainesi | reverse complement strand
TTCATCATTCTTTTTCTTTCAAAAGAAAATTAAAATATAATTTTATGTTTTGTCCTTTGTAAAAAATAAATCTAAGATAAAAATAAAAGAGAGGTTTAATGCCTCTCTATATTATTTTTCTTTTATATTTATTACTATATTGCATTGGTCTTTGTCACTTGCAAAAAATTCTGCAATGTATTTTTTACTATTATACTTTGAAAATATATATTTAAAGACATTGTAATATTGTCCGTTTACTTTAAGCTTATAATAATCTTTATTATCAAATGAAAAGCTAATGGTATGAATATACTTATTAGTTATAAGTGTATACATAATATCCATATCTTTCTTTCTTTTTAAAAGACCTACAAATGCTATTGCTAATCCATACATTAAAGTATTATTATTATAATCATATTTTATATATTTAAATCGTTTTGAAAATTGTTTTATACTTTTAATTTTATTACTGAAATGAAATGATGTTAATTTAATAAGTTTATATTTTTTAATTAATTTATAAACTTCTAATTCAACTGAGCTTTCGATATAGCTTCTATAATAAATATCTTCATTATATTTTAAATTATTTATGCATTGTTCTATATGAAATAGTTCATGCACTATAACCCATACTATATTTTCTTTTATAGTTTTTATAGATTTATTACCATATATTATCTCATCTATAAATATATTTATTTTATTAAATTTGCTTACTCCTTCATATATAGGAGAACGTTCCTTTATTTTAAAATCTAAATATTGATATATATTTGGACACACCAATCTGCTAGCTATTTGATATTGTCTCCTTGCAAATTTTATTAATTCTTTTCTTTGTAATTCTGTTATTTTCATTTTAAACACCTCTTATTTTTATTTTATTACATATATATAATATATCCTTATTTATCATATTAAATAAAATATAAGAGAAGACTTATTGTCTTCTCTTATATTATGGCATTAATATAACTTTACATTTTGTAAACATTTCTATTTCTTCTCTTACACCTTTAGCATTACCTGAGTCTAGAACAAACATTCTATTTACAAGCATAGCTGTTTCTTCTCTCTTTGCAGGTAATATTTCCATTGCTTCTTTAAAAGTTTTACAGCCTTCTAGCATGAATGTTAAATTATCTCCAAGTACTCCTTCTAAAGTATCTACTACTTCTGTACTGAATCCAGCTTCTCTTACTATATTTCTTGGTAAGAAACAGCAATAAAATTCAAATTCATTTTTATCTCTTAATTCAATTAATTGTTCTCTAACCTTTTCTATATTTGCATTTCCTGCAAAACATATTTGAGCTTTAATTTTAGTTTGTTCTTCCATAACTTATATCTCCTTTATATTTAAAATTATTTATAAGTTATATATGTAAAAAATAAATCAGGTGGATTTAATCCACCTGATATTTTATTGTTCTGATGTATAAAATATTGAAATTTCATCATAATTATATCTATCAAGTATATCTAATGAAAACTCAATCATATCAGCTCCTAATAAATATACTAAATCTTCTGTATTAATTTTAATACATCTATAATCAGATTCATTTAATAAATCTCTAAGTTTTTTACCTAATGTATTATGTTTATGCCTGTTAAAATTTCCATAAACATTATTTACAATTTGATCTTTAGTATATCTAATATCATTATATAATAATACTCCAAAATTATTTTCACTTATTTCAATTTTTTCTATAATATCAAGTTTATTGATATTGTAATTCTCCTTAGTCTTTTCTGTTATTAATAATCTATATTTCATTTTCCCATCCCCCGTAATTTTAATTATTTCATTAATATTTTATTTATTTCTTCTACAAACATATTTATTTCGTTATGTGATAATTTTTTATCTGTATTATCATCAAAGAATTGTTTAATATAATCATGTAATTCTAATTGAGCTATTTCATCGATTTCACATTTTAATCTATCATATAATTCTCCTGAGATATTGATTATTTTATTATCATTATCTAATATTGGAATAAAATGTCCTAGTGTAATATATATAAGATCTTTAGAAAACTTAATATATTTTGATTTAATTATTGTTTCTTTTTGTTCTGATAAATTTCCATCTTCATCATATTTATTAATATACATATGCTTATTTTGATATTGTTGATTTGTCTTTCTTAAAACTCTTCTTTCAATATCTTCTTTATCATTATAATTATATATTGTTCTCGATTCTAATTTATAATTATAACTTATTGTTTTATTCATAAATCTATGAGATTTATGAACATCAGTTGAGCCTATTGTTTTTATAGTTTCTATTGAATCATCTGAATTAGTAAATTCAATATCATAGTTTGTGTATCCTGGTGTTCCATTTTTATTAAAGAACATTTCACATTGTACAACTTTCATATTTCCAATATTGGTATATGTTTTTATACAATATATACTACCAGTTTTAATATTTCTTTGAGTTAATTTAGTGATATTGTCGTTTATCTTTTCAATCTCACTATTAAATTCTGTTACTTTTACCAAGTTTACATAATATTCTTTATGAGTAACTAACCCATCTTTATTAATATCTGTAACTACTTCTGTAACACGATTTCCCATCTTTGTAAATTTAATTATTTGTTTAATTGATTGATTATCCTCATAATATTCATTATAAGTTTCTTTATAACTATCCCATCCCATTATTTTTTTAATATAAACAGGATGCTTAAGTTTATTGAATCGTTTTACTGATTCAACCTCATCATTTATAAGTTTTGTTACTTCGATTTCATCTCCATCGATTTCCCTTTTGTATTTAATTTGGTTTACAAATCTTTTTTCCATTTTAAATTCCTCCAACTTTATATTTATTTTACATTACTATAATATATGTGTATATATAATTTTAATAAGGAGAGATAGTCTCTCCTTATATTTATATACTCAAAATATTTGTAAATGAGTTATTCTTCAATCCTCTGTATAATCCTATTGATTCTATTGGAAGGTTGGCTGCATTATCACTTACAATTGTATTGTAATCGATAAATTCAGTAACCCACTCAGGTGTATTTTCATCTCTAGGAATTGCTATTGAAGTAAGTCCTTTTACAAAATCAGGTTGTTGTAATAAATTTAATACTTTTACATACATATCAGGATAAGTATCTTTAATCTTATCTATAGTTTTTAAATTTATATCAACTTTTACTATATCTATAGCATTTGACTCAGATAAATCTATAGCAGATTCAACTCCAGTCCTTAATTCATTCCAAGCTACAGAAGCTTTTATACCTTGAATCCTCATTGGCTCTGGATATGCACCCATACTCTTTATCTTAGCAGGTTTATAATACTCTTTACTTCCTGATAGCAATGAGTTATATATTTCTTTCTCAAATTTAGCAATCTTCTTTAATACCGCTATTTGACTTATTTCATCACTATCTAATATTTCTTCTACTAGAATTTCTTCAAGTCTATTTCTTGTACTTTCTTTTAATGTAGATTTTGTCATTGAAAGTCCTTTAATATCAGGCTTACCACCTTTAATTATATGACCTTCTTGAAGTTCTTGAATACTTGCATAGAATTTCTTTGCATCAGTTAATAGTATTCTTTTGAATAAGAACTCATTCTTCATAATTATTAAACATTTCTTATCTTCTGCATATGAGTGTGAGTTCTTAGTATATCTTTCCATATAATCTAATATTAAATCAGATAAACAATATCCCATTATATTTAATATAGAGTATCTTAATCCCTCTTGAGGTATAATCTTTAATGGTTCTATTGTTTTTTGTAATGCAACAATATCATCTTCATAAAAATCATAGTCAGTTGGAGTTTCTACTCTTTCTATTACTTTTCTTAATGGTCTATCTCCAAATTCATCTGCTTTAAATCTTTCTATTATATCGATTTTTTCTCTTTTAATTTTTAAATCTAAATCTTTTACTTTTTCTAATGTGTAACGATACCAAGCATCTAATGATATTATAGTACTATCTGTATCTGTTATTACACATACTGAACGTATCATATGATCATATTTATCAAGTCTATCAATATATTGATAATGATAATATACATATTCTTTTAATAGACTACAGAACTCTTTAAGTTCTACTTCTATTTCTTTTGGAATTTTACCTATTCTTGGATCAAGATAAGGCTCATTCATTAATTGTAAAAGATATCTTATTGCTTTTGTCATAGATTTATTATCCATAAATCCATATAAGTTATTCTTATAGAATAATCTATTTAAATCTTCTTGGTCTAGATTACATACTATATCCCATACAATATTTAAATCTTCATCATCAGGAACATAGTTAAATCCACAATTTGACATAATTCTATAGAAACATTCATCTCTATTGATATTCTTATCTAAGATTAATGCATCATCATAATGTCTCTCATGTTTTTCATTAACTACATTATCTATAAATGTAATTACTTCATTTAATGATCCAAACTTTACGTTATTTGCTAGGAATGCTTCAAAGAATAATCCTGCGGCTGATATTGATGACCTTCCCTGCATAGTTACTGAGGCTGCAACATATATGTTGTAAAACAAACAAGAATATTGCCCAATTGCCCCATAGCTTCCATTGGCGTCTATCTTATCAAGTAATTGTAATAGATTATATTTTTCAAACATTTCTGATCCTTTTGGATATTGGAACATTTGACTTTTATGAATATCTCTGTTCTCCATAAAAGTTTGTAATAGTTTTGCTATTGGGTTTGGTTCTTCTCCATGTTTCTTAAATAATACTCCATATGGAGTCATTATAGGTTGTCTTTTCATTATATATTCTGATAATTCTAATACTGTTAATTCTACCTTTTTATTCTTGTAGTTATTATCTATATAACAAGGTGCTCCTTGTACTCTATTTAATATAGAAAAATCAAGTGCTTTTGATATTTCTAAATTTGATAACATTGGATAAGAATATCGCATCATTCTAGATGCCGTCTCCTTATATCTATTTATTATTTCCATTTCTAATATTTGATTATTTCCTGCCACGGTAAATCAATCCTTTCATTATATATTACTTCTATGTTTTTTAAAAAGTTACTTTTAAAACTTCTTACAAGTATATAATATATATATGTAATACAATTAACTAGGAGGTTTTTATAATGAAAATAACAAAACGTAATAATTTAAAATTTAGAAGGAGATATTATGTAAAAACTATAGAAGATAGCGAAACATATTCAAAAATAAAAATATGTGGCAAATTTTCATTCGTTTATGTAAAAAATCTAAATACAGAATGGGAATGCTTAAATGCATACAAAAATGATATTCTTGTAAGAAAATTTTTAAGAGATCATGGTACTTATAATTACTATAGATATCATAGTAATGGATTAATAAAATCTATGTATATTCCCAAATACAATGGAGAAGATAGAGACGTCGTTACTGTTTATTTTAAGCATGATAATAAGGGAAATTTATTATACTCATATATATTGGTGGAAGAAGAAGAATATATATTAGAGGATTGTAGGTTGTACCAACTTAATGGATTCAAATTAAAAATGCAGGAGAAGATAAAGTCTAAAGATGAAAATATAATACAAGTCAAATTTTAAAATAAATAAGGGGTATATTTAATATACCCTTTTTTATTTTTTATATTTATAACATCTAAATAAGTGGATAACCTATCCCATTTACTTATAACATTTAATTAATTTTTTAAAAGGAGGAATTAAAATGGGAATATTTAGTGCAGAAATAAATCAAGAATTTGCAATGAGCGACAAGGAACATATAAATGCTTTACATGAAAGCATGATATACGAATCCGTTGCAGGATTAGATGATGCTCAAAGAAAAGCATTCTGCGAATCAGACTTAGCAAAAGCGTTAATGGAAGCAGGTGTTTTAAGAAAGAAAACTTTAGTAAGATTATCTAAAGATGACGACTTAGAAAGAAGAATCAAAATGGCAGCTATTCAGATGTCAAGAGAAAATGATGACGTATTATATGACCAACTTGTTAAGAATAGAGTTAAAGAAAAAGAATTACTTAACAAGATATCAAATAAATATGTATCTAAAGCTACTAGAGTAGCTAAAGCAAGTCAAAAGGATTATATCCATAATAAGACAAAAATTCCAATAGTATTTTCAAATAAGTAAAAATATTGTAGTAATAGAGTTTTTCTATTACTACAACTTTTGTTTTTACAAACATAAAAGTATGTCAAAAAATATAAAATCTTTCCTTTAAATAATATTATGAAATTTTTACTACACCACAGGAGATACTATAGTATCTCCTGTATTTATTTTATGGAAATATATAGAACTTCAAACATATATTATAGTATTGTATATATATAATTTAAATTAAATTAAGAGGTGTTTTATAATGAAAAAATTAACATGTAAAGAAATATTAAAGAGAATATCAAAAGGAGATTTTATAGATTATGATTTAGAATGTGATGCTAAATCATTAAGTAACAATGAAATCGAAGAACTAATTCAATCAGGAAATCTAAAATGTATACTTTGGGTTAGTGAATTTTGTGAATTAGATGAAAAACTTATAGAAAAATATAATAGTGTAATAAGTTTCCCTATAATATCAGCAACTCAAAAACTATCAATTAAATTTATTGATAAGTATAAAAATATATTAGATATGCACATGATATGTAGAAATCAAAAACTTACATATAACTTTATAGAAAGAAATAAAGAACTTATAGATTTCTATAAATTATCTTTCAATAAAGTAATGACTAAACTAGAATTTGAATTAACAATAGCTAGAAACTATAATAATTCAGATATCAGCTGGATTGCAATATCACGTAGGGATGATTTAGAAGAATCATTTATACTAAAATTTAAAGAAAAATTAGATCCTATTATGATGTATGGCAGTATAAGCGATAAAATATTACAAAATGTATATGGACCAACTTATCTACTTAACTTAAAAGATAAAATTAAATCATTTCAAGTAGTTCCATATTATTTAGAACATGTTGTAGAAGAAAAAATCGAAAAGCATTTAAAAATAAATTGGAAGTACTTAAATGGATTTCAACTTTCAAATACATTTGTAGATAAGTATCATTGTTACTTAAACAAGTAATTACATAGACTCTATACTTAATTGTATAGAGTCGATATTTTTGTATAGTTATACACTAAGGATAACTATATAATAATAAAAATAATAGCTTAGACTAGCTAACAAAAGGTCAACGGGATTTCTATGATCCTGAATGAAAGGAAACAATTATGAGGTTTCAAGAACTAAAAACATTAATAATCAGAAGTAAAGATGGTATATCAAAGGATTTCATTGTATCACTAAGAAATAGAGTGAAATATTCTCCATTGATATTATCAACAAGAGATTTAGTAGACTTAAAAGAACTTACTACAGATAGTCATATATGGAAATTAGTATCTAGATCTGCAACATTAAATGAAGATGATATAGAAAGATATCTTATGGACGTAGTAGATTTTCATACAATATCATATAATCAAAAACTATCTAATGCTTTTATAAAAAGACATATAAAAAAATTAGATATTATTATGATAGCTAAAGTTCAAAATGTATCTTTAGATTTTGTAAAAAGATTTAGATTTAAAATAAATTTTACACTTTTATCACAAAATGAAAATATAGATATATTTGAATATGAAAAAATCATAAGAGAATTTAAAAATAAAAAAATAGATTGGTTTGCGGTAAGCCATATGCCACTATCAACCCAATTTATAAAAGATTTTAAAGATAAATTATATCTTTCAGCAATTCTAAAAAATAAAAAATATGATGATGATTTTGTATTAGAATTTGCAGAGGATATAGCTAAATTTAAAGAGAATCTAATAAAAGATAATATAGATTTAGACCAAAGAAAATTAGAGGACTTAGTTGACTCAAGAATATTTGAATTAAAAAATTTATATCTTGAGAATGATGATATAAATGAAACATTGAAGAAGTTCAAATTATCAGAGTCTTATTTAGAAAGACATGTAAATGATTTTGATGTAGAAAAGATAATAAAATATCAAAAAGTATCAAATGAGTTTATAAAGAAATATAGAAAGTAATCTATAAAAAGAGTAGTTCATTCTACTCTTTTTATTTTTTATAAATCATTATTCAATTATATATTATATATATGATAAAAATAATAATTTGGAGGGAATAAAATTATGTTTTATTTAGAAAATTATGGACCTTATAGAGAGTTAGTGGAGAATAAATGTATGACAATACATGTATCTTCTATTACAAGAAACAATTATAAAGATCATTATAATTGGATATTAAACATTATGAAAGATGGAATAGAAACTGAATATATGAGAACTGTATTCATAACTATTGTATTTGATAATGGAATGGATGTCGATTTATCCATACCTGATTATTGGTATAATTTAATGATGTGGACATCTAATATAATAGCAGGAAAGAAAATAGAACCAAATCAATTATTCTTTGATGATGCAATAACTGTATCAAATATAAAGAAATATATTGATAAGAAATTCATAGAACCAAATAGAAAAATATTTGATAATATGACTGTAAATAATATGATAGATGAAAGTGTTCATAGATTTGCAGATGTAGATTTATTTAGTATGTATTTATGCAATACAATAAATCTAAGAGATTTCGCAGACTTAATGAATAAAGACAGAGAATTTTATGATATCTTACACTGTGATTTATCTAATGTTCCTATTGGAGATGTAAAGAAAGTAGGAATGGATTTAACAAATAGATGTGTTGATATAATAAAAGATTCAGAACATTGTCTTGCAAACTTCTTTATGGCAAAAGAAGGTATAAAACCAAAACAGTTTAAAGAGTTTGCAGTAAATATAGGAACTAAACCTGACGGTAGAGGTGGTGTATATCCAACTACAGTAAATACAAACTTCTTATCAGGGGGTGTAAATGATTTAATATCATATACAATAGAATCAAGTGTTGGTAGAACAGCACAAATCATAGTAGAGAATAACGTTGGAGAATCTGGATACTTTGCAAGATTATTAGGATTAAACAATTCTGATTCATTCTTACATTCAGATCCAAACTATGTTTGTGATAGTGTGAACTTTCAAGTTCTTAATGTCACAGCAGAAATATTACCTAGACTAAAAAATAGATATTATAGACTCAAACCTAACGGAATGGAATATCTATTAAAAGAAACAGACACTTATTTAATAGGACAAACAATCCTATTAAGAAGTCCAATGACATGTGCATCAGCATCAAGTGGACATGGAATATGTCATAGATGTTATGGTGAATTAGCTGATACAAATAAAGATATAAATATAGGTAAGTTAGCTGCAGAAATATTATCATCTGTATTAACTCAAATGATGCTATCTGCAAAACACTTACTAGAATCAGCAGTTAAGGAAATGAGATGGATACCTAAAAACGATTTTGAAAATCTATTTGATATAGAATATAATGCTTTAAAAGTTCAAGATGGAATAGATCTTAAAAACCATAAAATGATTATAAGAAATATTCAAGTAGATAATGAAGAAGATAATATCGTAAATGATTACAATGAATTTGTAACAAGTTTCGATATACAATATCCAAATGGACGTATTGTTACTATCCATACAGAAGATTGTGATAATATGTATTTGACATTTGATATGTGTCAAATAGTAAATAAAGCCGAAGAAATAGATGATGATACCTATGTAATAGATTTAGATAGTTTAAAAGGTTCATTATTATTTATGATGCAAATCCATAACAATGACTTATCTAAGACTTTAAAAATGGTTAAAGATACATTAGATAAAGCAGAAAAGACTACTGTAATGAACAGACATGAAATATTACAAAGTTTATTAGAAGCATTAATAAATGGTAATCTCAATATAGATTCAGTTCATGCAGAAGTAATCTTAATGAATCAATTAAGAAGTCCTGGAGATATTTTAGATGTACCACATTGGGAATATCCTAATGAACCTTCTAGAGTATTAACATTGAAACAGGCATTAACTAATAACCCATCAGTTTCAATTTGTTTATCATATCAATATATTAGTAAGGCTTTATATAGTCCTGCAACATTTAGAAAAACAAAACCATCATTTATGGATTTATTCTTTATGGAAAAACCACAAATGTATCTAAATACAGATAACTATGTAAAACAAGATGAAGAGCAAATAGAATACAATGAAGATGGATTAAGAAAAGTAATAAAAAGAACAAAGAAAAAAGAAAATACTAAGTATAACAAATAATATTAAGGGGATTTTATTCCCCTTAATATATTAATATATATAAATAAAAGGAGAGAAAAACAATGAGTATATTAGAAAAAATATTTAAGAAAAGAAATGAAAAAATGGAAAGTAATAACTATGCAGATTCCGTAGTTAAAAATCAAATGGATAATAAAATAGAAATAAGTAAATATCGTAAACAACTTAAAAGAAAAGCTGATATAGAATATGATAGAATTGTAAAAGAATTATTAGGTGGGGATTATGAAGAATATAAAAAGGAGCAAAATGATTCACTTATAAATGATTTAGATGACAAAAATTTTATATTTGATTCTTTACCAGATCCAAAGGATGTGCATACTCAATGGACTAAAATGAAAAGTTTTGTCAATTGGTGCAAATGTTATGGTATAATCCATCATAAATATAATACATTAGAAATTGAATTTGTAAATTATAATAGACTAAGAGAATTAAAAGCTAAAGATATAAAAGTTTTCTTAGAAAGAGGAATTGAAGCATTTCATAATAGACCCGATTTTAATACTTTTATTAATAAAATACAAGGCAATATAGAAATGAATTGGGTTGATTATATATTTGGAAATGAAGACCTTAGATCTAAATTTAGTAGTTTTGATATAAGTGTAAATCAAAGTATGATTAAATATATTGCATATCCTCATACTATAAGTATATTATATGATATATATGATGATAGTAGAAAATTAGGAAGAATGATAGCTAATAATAATATAAAATTATTAAATGCTATACCCTCAGAATATATTGATGATTATTTAGTGACTTATATTTTTGAAAATTTTAAAACTATATCTTTAAATTTAGACTATAATTCATATTTTCCTTACAAATACCCTCAGCATTGTATTATGGATAATATATTAAAATTAAATGTAAATTTAGAAAAATGTATAAAAACTGCAGGTTCTTTTGATATATATTTCTTAGAATATATACCAAATGAATATTATAAATATATTGATATGAATATATTAAAATACTATCCTGAAGCAATTAAGTATATTAAAAATCCAAGTGAAGAATATCAATTAGAAGTAATTAAACAAAATACATTGAATATCAAATATATAAATAAGCCTACACCTTTAGTGTATAGAAAATGTATAACTAAAGACCCTTGTTCAATTAAGTTTATTCCTAAAGATAAACTTAATAAGCAAATGTATAATTTAGCTATAACTCTTAATCCATGGGCTATTAAATATATTGATGATCCAACCGAAGAAATGTGTTTTAAAGCTTTAAAAGGTGATATAAGAACAGAAAGATATATAATTTATCTGAATGATAAGTGTAAAAGATATCTAAAAACAAATAAAAGATAATATAAAAAGAGTATGGTTTTCCATACTCTTTATTTTTTGTAAAAATCAACTTTTTTAGTTATATATAATAATTGTAATAAACACCATATTACATAGAAATTTTTCTATGATTATATAGATTTATTAAAAATATTAAGGGTATAAAAGGGAGAGATTTTATTATGGAAAAAATATTAAAAGTTTTATTTATCTTATTTGCATTTGCAAAAAATATATTCAAGAGCACTAAAAGAGATTCAAATGAAAGTGTAGAATACTTTGCTAATTCTATATTACAAAATAAAGAATTACAATATGCTTTAAACCTAGATGAGTTTGGAGTTCCAACTATAGCAATTGAAAGTGGAGAAACTTTATCTAAAGACTTTGTTCCTAAATTTGATGGTATGACAAGAAGATCTCATATAATTAATGACTTAGATGAAATATCTATAAATACTACTATTATATATGAAAATAACAACTATAGTAAATTAGATAGCAGACTTGATATTGTTGAACACCTGATTCAACAAATAATATTCAGAAACTTATATTTATCTAAACAAGGATATTTTAATGAACCATCTATGGAAAGACTAATGTATACTAAGTGTAAAAATAAGGCTAATCATATCACTAAAGTATTTATTCGTAACAATATGAAAGAAGTATTTGATTTAGCCTTCGCTTGTTAAGAATTATTCATTATTATTTTAATATTAACAAGATAATAATGAATAATCAGAAGGGAATGAAGCGTAATGGATAAAATTATAGTAAAGCATACAAGAATAGAAATTAATAATTACGAATTAGGAGATTGTCCCAAATTAGAAGGGATATTTTCAATATACGATAGAATAACTCACGCAAAATACTTTAAAGGAATAGAATATATAGAAGAACAAAAGAAACTTATTTTACCAAGAGGTATAGATATACCTTATTTAGAAAATCTATTTGGATGCGATGCAAAATTAGATAAAATGTATGATCCAATGGATGAAGTGCAACAAATTAACCTAAAATATAGACCAAGAGATGACATTCAAAAAGAAGCTTTAAGATTTATGATAGGAGATGGTAATTTTAGATATACCACCTATAAATCACAACTATCAGTAAATCTACCTACAGGAAAAGGAAAAACATTTTGTAGCATAGCCACTATAGCATTTTTTAGTGCACGAAGTATAATAATAACTTCTTCCATAAACTGGCTCGAGCAATGGAGGGATTGTATATTAGAATATACTGACACTAAACCTAGAGAGATATATCTTATAAGTGGCTCTGCAAGTATTGTAACGTTATTAAAAAGAAAAGATATTACTCAATATAAATTTATATTAGCATCTCATAACACAATCAAATCTTATGGAGATTTAAATGGTTGGGATAAAATAACTCAACTATTCCAATATATGAAAATAGGATTCAAATTCTATGATGAAGCGCATCTAAATTTTGATAACATGTCTAAAATTGAGTTTTATACAAACACATATAAAACTTTCTATGTAACCGCTACACCTCTAAGAAGTAGCGAAGATGAGAATAGGATATATCAATTATCATTCAAAAATATCCCATCTATCAATCTATTCGACGAGGAGTCTGATCCTCATACTAAATATATTGCAATTAGATATTCAAGCGATCCTACCCCACAGGAGATATCTAATTGCAAAAACCAATATGGTTTAGATAGAAACAAATATACAAATTATATTGTACAAAAAGATAACTACTACAAAATTCTTCATGTAGTATTAGAATTAGCTTTGAAATCTCAAGGAAAAGCTCTTATCTACATTGGCACAAACAGTGCCATCCAAACAACATATAACTGGATTCTCGCCAACTATCCAGAATTACAGAATGACGTAGGAATTTATACAAGTATCATTAAAGAAAATAAAGAAGAACAACTTAATAACAAAATCATACTATCAACTACAAAATCTTGTGGAGCGGCTATGGACATACAAGATTTAAAAATGACTATTGTATTAGCAGAACCATTTAAATCGGAAGTAACTGCGATACAGACATTAGGAAGAACAAGAAAATCAAATACGTTTTATATAGAGATAGTAGATACAGGATTTTATTATATAAATAAATACTATCATTATAAGAAACCAACATTTGATAAATATGCTTTAAGTTGTACTGAAATAATTTTAAAACCTAAAGATTTAGATATGAAAGTTAATACTATTCTTTCTAATAGAGCTATGATGTTTGCCCCTAGATATTTTAGTCCTGTAGTAAGAATAGATAAACTATGCAATCCAATAATAAGAACGAAAGGCTTAATAAAACCAATTCAAAGAAAATAGAGTAGGATATCCTACTCTATTTATTTTTTGTCTATATTTATATTTTCAAGCATATATTATATAAGTGTAATAATATATAGGTTTGATATCTATCCTAATAAAAAGATATCTGGGAATTTATATGTTCCTATGAAAGGATTTTACTATGAAAAAATTATATGAAGAATTAAACTTAAACAATGAAGGTCAATTTATTAATTCATTAAATTGTTTAAAAACAATCGAAACTAGATTAGTTGCAGGTTCAATACCTTCAACTCTAAAAACTTATAAGATAGCAAAATATCTTAGTTCTAAAAACTGTAATGTAATATTTAAAGAATTTGATTTCTTAATAAATCTTATCAGTAATAATATTGATAAAGCATTTTGTGAGAAACATCATTTAAACTATGACATGGTTTGTAAAGAAGCAGCTATAGATGTAATAATGAATAACGAAAACTTAGTATTCAGTATTAATGATTTAGTTCGTTACAATGAATCAGATGAATTAAAAGATGAATTATATGATATTGCTGAATCATTAATAAACGTTAATGTTAAAGTTGAACCAGAATATATAAAAGATATTCTTAAATCAATAGAAACATTAAAAGATGCTGATAAAATAAAGCAAGAAATAGAATCTAGCTTATGTAAGTTGGTTTTAAGTGAACCTATAACTCAAGCTCCAAAATTAGATAAGGTTGCTTGTGAAGTTCCTACTAATAACCAAATGAACAATAATCAGCCTCAACCAATTAATCCAATTCAATATACTCATTCAAATCAAACTGGAATGTTTGGAGCTTTTGATGTATCAAGTATAATTACAGAAGGAACAAATAACACTCCAGTTAACTCAACTGGTATAATAACAGAAGGTACAGGTAAAGTTATAGATATTAAACCTGTAAAAGATGAAAAGAAAATATCAATTACTAAACCTTCTAAAGGAATGAAAGCTAAAAAACAACTTAAAGAAACTCCTAAGGAAGAAGTAAAAGATGAAAAGAAAATATCAATTACTAAACCTTCTAAAGGAATGAAAGCTAAAAAGCAACTAACTCCTAAGGAAGAAGTAAAAGATGAAAAGAAAGAAACTCCTAAAGAAGAATCTATAGCTATAGCTAAACCTGAAATAGATGATAATGATACTTTACCTAATGTAGAAGAAACAAAAAAAGATGGAAAAAAATCTGGTAAAGGTTCTAAAACTAGAGGAGGTAAAACTAATTCATCTAAAAAATTTACATTAGAAAATGGAATAAAAACTGCATTAGAAAATTCTAAAAACGCAGAATTAAAAAGTTTGATTCCACAAGATAATAAATAATATAGTAAGGGGTATAAAATCCCCTTATTATTTTTTTACTTATTAAATAACACATACTTAAAACAGAAATTATATTTCGAAAGAAATTTTATAATATACAGAGGTGAAATTAATGAATCCTATAAAACATGAAGACTATGAAAAAATGGCAGACGATGTTTATACATTAGGACAAAACTCAATTTTAAGAATAAATGTAAATTTTGCAAAGAAATTAAAGGATAGAACAAGATATTCATATCATAATGAATATCAATATCCTTCAGATAAATATATAGATAAAAGTAAGTTAATAACAATAAGAAGAAGTTTTGATTACTTCTTAACTTTAGAAAATTTAAAACCAATAGAAGGAGCATCTAGAAAAGAATCTATAATGATAAGAGTTCAAGATATGATATTTCTTCAAGAAATACTAGAAGAAGGAGCAAGATGGTTTCGTTCAGAAAAATTTAGAAACCTATTTGCAATTAAAGAAAATAAATTAGTTATGCTTGGAAGAGTAAAACCACTTGTAATGGATAGATTACCTTTAGATAAATATATAAAATTAGAACCAATTATTATGAATCGTGAAGATGGTAATACTGAAAGTGGTATAAGATTAACTATGTCCCAACCAGACAATTATGTTGATATGACATTAGATAAATATATGGGATTAGTCTATGTAGTAAGAACAATGGATATGTTTGGGTATGCTCAAAATATGCTAAACTATATAGGAAGACCAGAACCAGGTGAGAACCTACATATCTTTGACAGACAATCAGATTATGATGTAGAAGTTGAAGGATTTATCCAAACTAATACAGAAGGAAGAAAGATTGAACCAAAGAATAAATCATTTTTCAATAAAATGGACAATCTATAAAAGAATATGCGCTTGCATATTCTTTTTTATTTTTTGGTTTATGAACATAAATATAAAATATAAAAAAGGAGTGTGTATTATGAAAAAAATTCATAAAACCCAAATATTGTCAATTTTACAAAGATTAGGATTGGATAAGACTTCTATAGAATATTTAATGGAAGCAATAGATATCTGTTATAAAAAGAAAATACATTTTACAGATATATGTATGAAGTCATTTATATATCCTAGATTGGAATTAAAATTTAGTCATACGCAATGTTCTATTGAAAACTATATTAGAAAAGAAATAAATAGAATATGGAAAGATTCTAATCATGATGAAATAAAAGAGATATTAGGATATGAACATAAGCCTACTACTAAAAGATTAATAGAAATATTATTAGTAAGAGTAATAGACAAATAATAGAGAGTGCAATTGCACTCTCTATTTTATTTTTATATTGAAAATAAGCATGGTTGATTATCATTAGATGCAGATACATATCCTTCTTTTAATGTATTTATTACATCGTCTCTTCTAGAAGCTGCATCTTGTAAATCTGATATTTTAATATCTACTGTAGCAAATACAGTTTCCAATCCATCATAATATTTCAAATTGTTATATAAAAATACAGCAATATCTGCTTTTGCTAACTCTTCAAATGTTTCCATTTTTGTAGGAGCAATTGTATTTAGATTTGCTGAATGTTTTATTAATAAATCTACTTTAAAAAATGGTATTCTAAAATCCATATTCATGCAATTTCTTAATTGTAATTTATTAGGTGGAACAAAATCTACATATATTCCATTATTAAATAATGAAATCTCATCTGCCATCATTTGAGTCATTGCTAAGTCTTCTAGACCCATTGGGTTACAAAATGCGTCATATACAGATGACTGTAAGTTAAAGTAACCTGAACCAACACAGTTATTATCGTCCCATGCGATATCTCTTACACCTATTATTTCTATATCTCCAGAATATACACTTTCATCTATTAAAAAATAGTCGCCTTTTTTATCAGTCATCTTTACAGTATATCTGATTTTATTAGGAAAGTATCTAGAAAATGTAGTTAATGTATCATCCTTTATTATGGTTGCCCATTTTTCTTTTTTTAAATTATCAGGTAAATTTAATTGGGCAGTTCCTAATCTCCTTTCTATTTTATCTAGTAGTTTAGTCATATTATTAGAAAAAGCCATAATATTACCTCCTAGAATCTATCAAAGCAAAATTGTCTTATTTTGTTTTGTATATGTGCTTCTAAATTAATTACATATACATTTCCATCTTTGCTTGATAATTGCACTTTATTACCATTTTCAACTAATACTATTGAATCGTATAAATTATCAAATGATTCCATCATTGAATTTAAATTATTTGAATTATTCTTTATACAATTAATTACTTTGTCATTAGTTATAGGAATTAATAAACCAGAATCAGTTTGTTCCATTACAAGATTACTTGATTCTGTTAATATTCCTGATTCTTTCATATTTTGAACTATATTTTGAGTATATGCTCTTTTATGAGAAGGATATATAACCCAGTCCCATGTAATAATTCTAATATTTTTTACTTCAGCTCCTCTAGCTGTATTTTGTACTGTTCCTAAAGCTCTTAAAGAGAATGAAGGTTTTGTTCCATCTAATATAAAATTATTGAAATACTCACCCTTATTATTTTGGCTTCCTCTTACATAAGCTTTTATATCATTTCCTTCAGTCCAAAGTTTTGTTATTAAGTGTGATACATTATTAGGATCAATAGTTTGTTGTCTAGCTAAATCTTTTGACATTGGATGACCAGCTTCACCAAACATATTTTTTGATTCTATTAATTCTTTCATTCTAGCAGAAGTTAATTCTGGTTTTAAATCATTATCAGAATAAAATCTACCATTTCTATTTTTAACATTCATATCTTGAAGAATAACTTCAACTGTAACTCTATTATTATTCTCTCCTATAATTGTAGCTTCTTTTGAAGTTATTCCTGACTCACATATCACATATCCTATATTATTCATATGATATTCCTCCTTTTATTGTTATTTAATAATTTGTTAACTTAAATTACCAATTTTTTAATACAATAGTGGTGTTTTATTTTTTATAAATAAAACGGTTAGAGTGTAATAAGTTAACACTATATTAATAAAAAATATGAAAGGAATGAATAATATGAATCTTAAAGATGTAAATAAAAGATTAAACTATTCTAAATATTGTAATAACAATATTAGACAATACAATTATGATATTTTAAAAGAACAAGCTGAGAAAGGATCTACTGTTAGCATGAAGCATATTTTAGAATGCTGGAAGAGTTTAAACAGTAATCAAGACTGGGCTTTATTAGAAGCTGTTAAAGTATATAAAACTTATTCAGAAAATTGTAAGTATGAATCTGAATTAAATACTACTAATAAATATGTATTAGAGGAAGTTATACCTACTATAAATAATATGAAAACTGCATCTAATACATTTATTGAAAATAATCTATCATGTTTTATAAATGAATGTAATAAATATATAGACTGTGATAGAGTTATAAATAATTATAATAAGATAGACAAACGTTTTAATATTGATGATTATTTTAAAAGAGCTGTAGTAAACGAATATACGATAGATGAGCATATTTTTAATATATGTGAACAAATAAACTCATTAAATTTAAATTATGATATTAAATTTAATGCAGCTTTAGAGAGTATGGTTTATGGATTATATAAAAACCATAAAGATTACGATCCTAATTATGTACTAGAGTCAGTTTCAGATTATTTTATGTTTAATATAGAAACTGATGAAGATGAATATATGATGGAAAATGTATTATTAGAAAATAATTTTATAAAAGGATTAAAAAATTCAGCTAGACTTTTTAAATATGCCGCTAGTAAAAAAGGTTTAAAAAAAGTATGGGGTAAACAAGGTAGAGCTAATCAAAAATTCTTTTTTAGAAATTTTGGAAATATATTTAAAAATATAATGGTAAAAGCAACTAAGACTGGTGACTTTGATAAACTTAGACCTAATTTATTAAAAATGGTTGGTAAATGTAAAACTATGGAAGACATAAAAATGCTAAGAAAAGATATGTCTATAGCAAAAACATCATTAAATAAATTAGCAAAAAGAAAACCAGAAATTTCAAAACAAATAAAAGATCATATTAAATGGCTTAACGGTGAATACAGACAAGCTATAAATGATAAAGCAAAAACATTAAAAAGTTCAATAAAAGAATCACTTTGTGATGATTCAATATTAGATGAAAGTTGGATAGATGATTTTGTTAATGATATAATAGAAGAATCTGATTATATTCCTGATACAGTATACTATTGTGAGTCTAATAATATAGCAGATGTAGCAAAAACTGCAGGATATACTCCAGAAGCAATGAAAAAATTTGTAGTGAAATCGTATTGTAAATCTCCAATGCAAGTAATTGAAGGTCTTCCTAATTTATTTACGTGGATTAGAAAAGCTTTAGTATTTGCAACATTTGCAATACATCCAATAGTTGGTGTATTAACTTTAGTTGTTGACAAAATGATATATTGGAAGGTCAATAAAAAATATATGACTAAAGTATTAAATAAATTTTATAGTGAAAGAAAAAGAGTTCAAAAATTATATGATAATGCTAAAGATGGAAAAATAAAAGAAAAATATGATAAATATTTAAAAGAACTAAAAATTAGTATTGATAAATTAGAGTCAGAAGAAGATACTTTTTACTATGGTGATGAAATGGATGCGGTATATAATAAAAGATTTGAAAATGAATCTACCATAGAAAGTGAAGAAGATTTAAATAATCAAATGAAATTTATAATATCATTAGAAAAATATGTATCAGATATTGATAATAATAAAGATAATATATATGATATTATATATAAAAATAGAGAAACATTATATACCGAAAATTTAATAGAGCCATTAACTGAATTAAGTTTAAGATATAATGATATAATAGATCCACATAAATTATCAAGTATATATAATGAAGCTAAAAATGATGTATATAAAACTATATCAGGAAATGATAAATATAAAATTGCATCAGTATTAAATGAAAATGTATATACCTTACAACGCAATGAAAAATCTATTACTGAAAATAATGATATATTAAAAGATACAAAAGAATTAAGTGAAGTTCTTAATGAAATATCTTTTATAAATACATTAAAAATTGCTAAAGATAAACTAGTATCTAAAATTAAAAATATGTCTGATAAAGAAAAACAAATTTCTAATACAATAGATACTACTATAGACAATTTTACAAGAAGCGCAGATAAAGCATTAAAATCTGATAATAGAGAAGCTATTATAAAAGGTTCTATAATACCATCTGCATCAAAACTTATAAAAATTGGTATAGGTTCAAGTGTATTATATTTTATAAATCCAGCAATTGCAGGAATTGCAGCATTAGGAGCTTTAGGTGCATCTAAAATATTAAGACATAAAGAAAGACAAATGATATTAGATGAAATAGATATAGAGTTAAGAATGTGTAAAAAGAAAATGCAGTTAGCTGATAATAGTAATGATATGAAATCATTAGAGCAATTAATGAAAATAGAAAAGAAATTAAGAAGAGAACGACAAAGAATAATGTACAAAAACAATTATAATAATACAGAAGGATCACATGATGAATAGGAGGAAATAAAGATGGGAATATATTCTATAGAAAACCTTAAATCAATATTAGAACTAAAAAGAAGTATAAATGGTAAAGAAGAAGATTTAGATGAAGAGGATAAAACACCTCCTCAAGATAATGCTTCTGCTAATAACACGCAAAATAATGATACTTCTGACCAAGGTTCAACAGAAGATACTGAAAATGATTATTCTGCAGATTTAGGAGCTGAAGGTGATGATAATGCGTCAACTGATGACACTTCTTCTGGAGACGATGGTGGAAATTATGATATACCTGATGATTTAGGTGATGGTAATAGTACAGAAGATACTTCTGGAACTACTGATTCAACTGGAGATTCTGGTGATACAGGAAATGATTACTCTGCTGATTTAGGAGCTGAAGATGATGATTCTTCAACCAATACAGGAGATGGAACCGAAGCACCTACAGATGATACATCTACTGATGGTGCAGATGGTAGTACTGACGATACTTCTTCTGATGATGGAAGTGGTGATAATGATTACTCTGCTGATTTAGGAACTGAAGATGACGGAAGTTCAGAAGATGCAGGAGATGGAACTGATGGAAGTACCGATGATACATCTACTGAAGATACGGGAGATGGAACCGATGGTTCTACTGATGATACTTCTTCTGGAGATAATGAAATCCAACAAATCCAATCAGATTTATTTAAAAATTTATCTCAAGATCAATTAGATATACAGAATAAAGAATTAAAACAACAATATTTAGAAATGTATACTCTAATATCAGATGTTTTAGTAAGAACTTCAAAAATTAGTAAAACTGATGCAAATATGAAAATAGTTGATTTTATAACTAAAAAATTAGATCAATTAAAAGACTTAGTTTATTATTATATGACAGAAACTTTTGATACAAAAAGTTACGTTGAAAATAATATAAATTACCAACAATATTTTGCAACATTAAATGCGATAAATAAATTATTTGAACAAATTCAAGATAAAAAAGAGTAATATTAAATAAACTTCAATTAAAGGAAACGAACTATATAATAAATGCAAAAATGTATTTTATAAAATTAAAATATATAGAAATGAAAGGAGAGGTATTTATGCCTATATTTGGAAAACAAGAAGAACAAGAAACTAAAATGATGGGACAAGGATTTAAAAGCACTTCTTATGATGGTCTAGCTAGCTCATTTAAGGACACAGTAGATAACGTATTAAATGAGAGTGGTTTTGATATATTCAGAGAAGCAGATAAAGTTATGCTAGTTAAAGGTTCTAATGAAACAATGAAAAATTATTTCATAGAAAACTCAGCAGACCAAGCATCAATGACAGCGGAGGAATATGATGATCACATCGAAATGATGGAGCAGCAATATAAAAACGATAGAAAAGCTGTTCTTGAGTATGCAAGTATGGGAGGTTTCAACCCAGTAATAGGAATGACTTTCCCACTACACAAAAACGTGCTAATGAACTGTATATTTGATAAAGGAGCAATTCCTAAAGCAGTTACAGCATCACCTAAGTTTACAATAACTATGGAGAACAGATACCTTGTAACTCCTGAAGGTAAAGATATAGATTTATATAGAAATCAAATGGAAATAACTCCAGCTTATGAAGCTACTAACCCATTTGTTGATATTGAATTAAAATTACCTGAAACAGGAACTACAGATATATTAAATAAAATGAATATAAGTCCACTTGATAACTTATCAATTGAAACTTTCATTGCTGAAGTAAAAATGGGCTTAAAAACACCAATCAAGAAAGATGAACTTTTACCAACTGGAGAAAAAGCTACTGCAGATGTAAATGAAGCTTGGTTCCCAGTTAGATTACAATTTAAACCAGGATATGGTTCAAGTAAAGATAGATCTTTAATGGAAGTAATTGAAATTCATGACGTGCATGTAGATAGTGCTAAATGTGATGATACTATTTCAGCATGTATGAGAGATAATAAATTCCAAATCATGTCATTAAAAGGAAATGTTAAAGCTGTTAAATTAAGAGCTAAGAAAGATCCTTCTAATGCAATGCTTCAAACATGTAGCTGCAGATGGGATACTGATACAGTAATTGAAGAAGTTCCAAACGGTACTCCAATCAACTGTCCAATATCACCAGAAGAAATTAAAGACTTAGCAGCATTATATCAAGTAAACCAATTATCTAAGATTATGGAAATGTTTAACTTAGTATTAGCAAATATTAAGGATAACCAAATTAAAAATAAATTAGATGATTCATATAGAACTATGCCAAAAAGCCAAAAAGCATATGGTGTATTCGACTTTGCTCCAAGAGAAGGTTACTTATTAGACCAAATCGAATGGAGAAATAAAACATTCATGGATTATCTTGATACTCAAGTAACAGAAATGTTAAACGTATTAAATGATCCAAACATGGTTATAACAGTATTTGGTAGACCTGACTTAATAAGAAAGGTAGCACCAACAGAATACTCATACCAATCACCATCATCAATAGGACCTGTTGAATTAGAGTTCACTAGAACTGTAGTTACTTCAGATAAGAGAACTTATCAATTCATTAGTTCACAAAAATTAAATGACACTAATGAACTTATAATAATTCTTTGTCCAAGAAACACAAACAGAATTATGTACAGAATCTATGACTACCAAATGTACGTATCAAATGAAATTAGAAATGCACAAAATCCAGCATTACCAGCTGTACATGCATTCCAAAGATGGAAATTTGTTGAATATCAACCAGTACAAGGTAGAATAAGAATCTTAAACCCAACTGGATACAGAGAAGGAAAAGATTTACAAACTCTTGGTACAGTTGGAAAAGTTGGTTATGGAAACAATATGCTTACAAAAGAGCAATTGACTACACCAACAACACCAAAAGATCAACATTAATATATCAACATATATTAAAGGTCTACAGCTTAGGCTGTAGACTTATTTTTTATTTTAAAAAGGAGGAATATAAATGCAAAGAATTAATTACGATTTTAGTGGATTAGAAAGTGCAATGATTCAATTAAAAAATGATCAAAAAAATTCTACACTAAATGTCATAAAAAGCGAGTTAAATAAATTCTTTAAAGGTTCACAATGTAGGGATCTTATTTATACTAAAAATACCGATAAACCATTCTTTGGAATGTGTGTAATACCTTATATATCTGGAGATATGGCAGTAAAAATATTAACAGATGATGATAAGGTAATGATTAATCAATATTATGTGGAATTAGATTCAAGATTATTTGATATCTATTTTACAAGTAAAGAATTAACTGCAATGATTCTGCATGAAGTAGGTCATGTTGTAAATGATTCACTTCCTGCAGAAGAAGTAAGACAATCTGTAGATACCTATCTACAAAAGAATGATGAAAATTTAACTTTATCAAATTCAGTACAATATAAAGACATATTAGCATTCGGAATGAAAGAGGCTATAATAAATTTAATGTCTTTATTTAAGAAACAAGATGAAGAAATTATAGCAGACCAATTTGTTGTACTATGTGGTTATGGACCAGACTTAGAGTCTGCTTATAAAAAGATTACAACTCAAGTAATTAGACTAAATAAAGGAGTTCCTAAGTTAGTAGCTTTACAATGGGTATTAAGAATATATAAAAATGTAAAGATGTATAGAATAGGAGCACTTCATACAATTAATAGTGCTAAAAAGACACTAGGTTCTCAATTACAAAAAAGAGAATTAGATAATTTAGCTAGAAGATTAAATCAAATAGATGATCATGATTTAATAACTGAAGGATTTGGAAGTATGATATCCAATATATATAAATCTTTTAAATATAAAGGTATTAGATCTTTAGAAGATGATTTATATGAAATAAATCTTAGAGTTAAAAACTGTGATGATAAAGATGAGGCATTTACTTTACTTAGAATGATAAATTCAAGATTAAGTATAATAGATGACTATATTCATACAGAAAAAGTTGATGATAAAGAATTAGATAGATGGTCTGGTTTAATGAATAAATATAGATTAGTTAGAGATACACTATCAAAGAAGAGTGTATATAATGCTAAGAGCTATGGTTTATTCGTTCAAATGCCAGAAATTCAAGAAAATTATTAATAGATATGTGAGTCGGATGACTCACATATTTTAAATGCATATTATATATATGAGTAAAGATTAATAAATATTTTAAATATATATTATATATATGAAAGGAGATAATTAATATGATGACAATAATAAATTTGTATATTTTATTCTGTTTAATACTAACTATATTACCATTAAAATATACATCAGGCAATAAATTTTTAAGGTATTCTGAGATAGCAGGGGAATACTTATGGTTCTTTATAATAATCAAATTTATAATTAACATTTTATTTAAATAATAGAAAGGACAAAATATGATAATATTTATATTACTAATTTTAGCATTTATATTTTCAACTTGTTTAACATTTAATGCACTTAAGGAAGAATAATTCTATTATATATTAATTAATTACAATACAATTAACTAATATATAATAAATCCTAAGGGAGTGAAAATTAAAAACATGGAAGATATACTAATAGGAATTGGTATCCTTTTAATCTGGGGTATCGTAATATTAATAATGACAAACCAAAAATAAGTAAAATATAGGAGAGTGTTAGAAATGGCATTAGGAGATTCATACAACAACAACAAACAAAATTACAGTCCGACTGTTTACAGTCAATATAGATTTAGCAATGCAGAGTCAAAGGTAGATGCAACGTCTTTATCTGCATCATTCTGGAATAGCTTACTTAAATTAAGCATTTCACCAAGAATAGAAACACAAGATGGTTCAATAAAATTTGATCATGAAAACAATATTTCATCATATTTAAGTCATACAAAAGCAAGATTACTTCATGATGAAATAAAATTATTCATGGAAAATCCACATGAATACAACAACGTAGGAGTTGATTCAGGTGCTGGATTAATACAAATAACAAACGGAAAAGAATTTGGTGTGAATGGAATATTCATAACAATAAAGAAAATAAACCAACAAACAGGTCAAGTAGAAAATTCATTTGCTTATCAATTTAAAACAGACTATCATTATGCAATAAGAAATTATAATGAAAAAGATGTTACATTTGATAAAGTAAATTATGCAAATATTGAAATAGAACAATTCTTAACTCTACTAGAAAAATATTATGAAGCAATGACTGGTGCATTAGCATACTCAGTTATAGATAATTCTAAATATGATAATAGTAGAATGAATACTAAAATAGATTTAGTAATGGATAAACTTGGAGTTGAAAGAAAAGGTGGTTATAAAAATGGTAATAATAAATCATCAAACACCTTCTTCAATGGTGGAAACTCTAATGGAAATTCAGGAAATCATCAAAGAACATCAACTAACTTTTCAAGTTCTACAATAGATGATATTGAGAATGAAATAGGTTAGAAAAATAGATGTGGGTAAAACCACATCTAATTTTATTTTTTATAATTTGGGAGGAATTTACAATGAATAATATTTTAGTAGATTTTAAATGTTTATTATGTTTAGATTTGGGATTAGTTTATACTGTAAAGAATAAATTTAATAATCCTAAATTTATAGATACTGAATATTTAAATAAAGTGCAAGAGAATATATTAGTATATTCAATAGTAAAAAGAGATAATGAAAATGTTTTATCACTTATAGTTAAAGAAGATTATATGGATCAAATAAATGTATTAAGAGAAGAGTTATTAAATGATGAATATGATTATATTCTTAAAATGAGTAAGTTCACTAATATATTAACTTTAGTTGATACCTATATAAAAACTAATCAAATAAACGTAACTATATTGTGTAAATCTTTACAAGAAGAACAACTTATTAAAGAAAATCTATCAGAAGTTAAAACTATAGTAGAACGAGATAATTCAAAGGTAGATACAAATCAATATGATAGTATATTTATAAATAACTTTAAAGATATACTTGAATTTAAAAATGTATATGCTAAAAATATCTATTTATCAAGATATAGTTATAACTGTGAAAAAGATTCAGATGATAATTACCCAAGAAAAGATGTATTGGATCAATTGAAAGGCGTAGAAATATACTTAATAGATGTTTACGATACAAATATAAATGCATTGGGATAATATTTTTTTTAATTTAGGAGGAAACAAAAATGTCAGTAGAAAAATCATCAAGAACATTAATTTCAAACGTTGTAGATAAGGTGAAAATGAGAGAGTTTCAATCTGCAACTTTAAATGTATTGAAAAATGTATTAATAAATTCATTTGGACCACTAGGTTCAAATACAATAATAAAACAAGAAAAGGCTCTTACTAAGTATTCTAAGGATGGACATACAATACTACAAAGTGTTCAATTCCAAGATATAATTGAGAATACAGTAAAGCAAGACTTAGAAGATATAACTAGAAATGTAGTTAAAACAGTTGGAGATGGAACTACATCAGCAGTAATATTATCTTCTTTAATATTTGAAGAGTTAAAGAAAATGGAAGAAACTGATACACCTTATGAAATAATAAGATCATTTAAGTCATGTGTAAAAGAAATACAAGATGAAATTCTTAGTCAAAAACAAGAATTTGATCCTGATATAGCATATGATATAGCTTATATTTCAACAAATGGAAATGAAGAAGTATCAGAAAATATAAGACAAATTTATAAAGAGTTTGGAAATGAAGTATTTATAGATGTAGCACCATCAGTAAATAAAGAATCATATTTAAAAACCTATGACGGTATGACATTAGAAACAGGATATAGTGATACTGCATATATAAATAATAAGAAAAAAGGATGCTGTACATTACGTAATGCAAGAGTTTATACATTCCAAGATCCAATTGATACACCTGAAATGGGTTCAATGTTAGATACAATCATAAATAATAACATAATGTCAGCATACACAGGACAAGGAGCTAAACCAATACCTACAGTAATAATGACACCTAAAATATCAAGAGATATGAGTTCATATATTGAAAAGGTAGTTGAGTTCCTTTATAAATTTAAAGATGAAAACTTAGAAAATAAGCCTCCACTATTAATAATATCTAATATACATCATGTAGCACAATATGTGGATATAGCTAGAATGTGTGGTGCTAAACTTATTAAGAAATATATAGACCCTAAACAACAAGAAATAGATATACAAAGTGGACTTGCTCCTACTCCAGAAACAATCGTTGAATTTGGTGGACAAGCAGATATAGTTGAAAGCGATGTAAGCAAAACTAAATTTGTAAATCCTAAAAATATGCACGATGAAAATGGAGAACCATCTATTGAATTTAAAACATTAGTTGAGTTTTTAGAAGCTGAATTACAAAAAGCTTATGAAAATGGTGAAGACAATAATGTTACAGGAAACTTAAAAAGAAGAATTAATTCTCTTAAAGCAAACATGGTAGAATATATCGTTGGTGGTATTTCTGCAAGTGATAGAGATGTTGTAAGAGATTTAGTAGAAGATGCAGTTTTAAACTGTAGATCAGCAGCTAGATATGGAGTTGGTTTTGGAGCTAACTTTGAAGGATTTAGAGCTGTTAAAAAATTAAAAGATAAAAATGAAATGTTTGGAATATTATTTAGAGCATACACTAGATTACTAGCAGCTTTATATTCTACAGCATTTAAAGAGGACAAGGTTGATGAGATATTAGATGCACTTATAAGTGATAAAGAAACCGCTCCTTACAATATAAAAACTAAAGAATTTGATAATAAGGTTCTTTGTTCTATATATGTAGATGTAGCTGTATTAGAAAGTATATCACAAATAATTTCACTAATGTTTACATCAAACCAATTTATATGTCCAAGTATACAACACAATAGATATTTAATAATGCAATAACATTATAATAATGTCGATAGCTATTTTATTGGCTATCGACTATTATTTTCTAAGAGGTGAAAAATATGCAAATGACGTTTGACCAGTATATTGTAAATCCTATGGGAATAAAAAATTCAGTTTATTCCAACCGTGAGATATATAGAGATTTATATACTAAAAAACTAGATGCTATCTTAGTAAGAGAAGTAGGAAAAGTAAAACATTTTATTTATAAATCTAAAGATAATAAATATTATGTATATATGAAAATACCATCAGAAGTAATAAAGAATTTTTACTATGATACGGTGGTTGAATTTTATACAGATAAACCTGAAGCTTTACATTCAAGAAGTTTAAAGGATTATTATGTTAAATTCTATTCAAATGACCCATCATTCGTTTATACATTTGCTCATGCAATGTTAGCGAATGATATGTTTATAAGAGATTTAATACCAAGAATGAGTAAACAAGCTATAAAACAAGCGGCTGTTATTAAAAACCCTAAAAATGAAATTGGATATGTAAAATCATTATATTTTACATATATTTTAATGAAAAGTTATGGTTTATTTAACAAGGTTACGTTTGAAGCTAATGCAGAAAAATACAATAAGAAAATGCTTATTGATATGATAGAACCTGCAGATGATAAAGTTGAAAAAAGACAGAATGCTCAATCTGAATTAAATAAAGAAAAACAAAATAAGAAAAAAAGAGCTAAAATCAAAAATGATTTTGAGGGTACTGATAATGTAAGTGTATCTAAAAAATCAAATAATATTAATAATATATCTAAAACTAAAAGGATTGGTTATGCTCACTCAAGTTATAATAATATGTCTAAGAATAAAACTATGAAAGTAAAAACCATAGGTAAAAGAAGATAATAAATATATATTATAATATTGACATAATCAAGGAGGGGAATTTCATATGAAAAAAGTTATTAAAAGAATTACTAAAATTAAATGTACTCCTAATAATGAATGGGAGACAAATACTAACAAAAAAGAAGAAAAGGAGGTACTGCGTAAAGTAATACAAAGAACAACAAAAGCTCCATTTATCGCAGTGGATAAATGGAAGCCAACATCTGACCAAATTGTAATAGAGCAATGTAAAGGTTCTATTATAATACAAATCAGTAAAATGTATGGCACATATAACCCATCTTTAGATAGATTTGATTTATCTATAAAGAAAAGTTATAACAATGATGTCGTAAGAAAACACATAGCCCATTATTTAAACTACTTTATAAATTTCTATGATAAAGATAGAGAATTAGTAATGGCATATGGTCAAATGAAATGTCTTATAGATTCTATGGGAACAGCTTATGATAAGAGAACATTTATATATGACCTAAAAAGATATATCTTAAATAATCCACTAATGCTATATAAAATTCAAGCAATGAATAGAGATAACTATTGTTTATCATTAAACTATGATAATAAAAATACACCTAATTTACAGTATAATGATAGACATGCTATAGTATTATATGAAATAAGTTTAAAGATGCTTATCATAATACCAATAATAACACATTTCGCATATTCAAATAAAGTAACCGATATAGAAACATTCTTATTAGAGTTCTATAGTTTCTTATTTGAAGGATATGATATTGATATTTATAGTAAGTTAATGGAAACAGCATCATCTAATATAAATAGAAACATTCAAAAGAACCCTATTTGGAATAATCAAGATATAAGATCTATTGATAGTGAAACTCACGCAATAGAGTCAGTTAATAATATAATAATAAACGTTATTCCTAAGTATATCTATTCAGAGAATTTAATATCATTAAACTTTGCTAGTATTAAGAATATAATTAAATATAAGGTAACTGATATAGGATATGATTATGATTATATTCCGCTGTCATCATCAAAAAGAGATGAAGATCAAAATAGTGAGTTTGATAAATTTGAAGCAGGATTAGTTAAACAAGATGAATCATTGTACTTACAAAACGAAGTAAACTGCGAACAAAGTATGAAAAGACTCTTAATGTATCACAAAATATCTAAAGAAGAAGTAGATTATTATACAAGAGAATTAAAGAAAGACTCTGGTAATGTAATAAACAACTTCCAAAAACAATTGATATTTAATTTATTCTATTCATCATTTGGTGATGGTTATAGTATAAATGCTATCAACCAAGAAGATTATGTTAAGTTATTAATAATTGCTAAAAAGAGATTATTAGTAAATAATATGGTAATATTACCATATATAATATCAGGAAAGATCATGCGTCTAGTTCCAAGAAAAGCACCAAATAAGAAAGAATATGATAGATTGAGAATGTCTAAATATTACCCTAAAATAGTAGATAAATATAGAAATGAAAAAAGTGAAAAAGAAATATTATCAATCATAGGAACAATATTAGCATCAGAATTTCAAATTATAGACTATGATATGCCAGAAATAACTGGTAGAATAGTTAATACAGATTTAGCTGATATAATATGTGAAGAAATTCTTATGTATATTACTTTGATATAGCTCTAAACATATAGGTAATAGGTAATCCTATTACCTATATTTTTTTGGAGGGGATGAGGAAAATGTTGACATTAATTAGAAACGACAAAACAGAAGATAAAAATAATATAATAAAAATTCATAATTTAAAATATGGTTTTAAATTATATGATATTATTAATTACAAAAATAAAAAGATAGGAAACTTACTTATAAGAGACAATGTATCTAATTGTACTTATATAGATATATTTATGAATAAATTTTTTTATCTATATAATTATATAAATGAGTCTCAAATATTAGATGAGATTATAAAAAAGAGTATAGATATTATAGATACTAAATATATCTGTATGATGACAACCTATAAATCATATATAAATAGCTTATTAAATAATGGATTTATATATGACAAGAATTTTATTTATAAAGATCTTTATAAATATAGAAAAGGAGCTTAAGAATATGGATCTTCAAGAAAGATTAAAAGAGTTATTATTAAAAATACCTTCAGCAAGGTTATCAAATGGAGGTAGAGAGGTTACATTACGATGTATGTATTGTGGGGATTCAAAAAATCCAAAGTCAGCACATCTAGGAGTAAGCTTAGGTTATAATAATGAGCCATTATATTTTCATTGTTTTAAATGCCATACAAGTGGACTTATAAATCATCAAACTTTAATAAGTTGGGGTGTTTATGATAACGAAGTATTAGTTGATATAAATAAATACAATGGAAAAGTATTAAGTTTAGATAAAAATAAAAAATTTAAAGATAGAACTGTATATAAGCTTAATAATACTTTTATTTCAGATAATAAACTATCTGAAGTTAAATTGAAGTATATAAATAACAGGTTAGGAACAAATCTTAATTATAATGATTTAATGAAAAACAAAATAATATTAAATCTTTATGATTTATTAAATAATAACAATATTCAAAAATTAACAAGAGATATTAATCTTGTCAATCAATTAAATGAATCATTCATAGGATTTATATCTCAAGATAATGCATTTATAAATCTTAGGAATTTAAGACCTGGAAAAGTAGATAAGCCTATAGATAAAAGATATATAAACTATAATATATTTGGTAAGTTTAATAATACTGAGAGGTATTATACTATACCAACTAAAATAGATTTACTTAGACCACAAAGAATAAAGTTAAATATTGCAGAAGGTCCTTTTGATATTTTATCAGTATATTATAATTTAAGAAAAGGAGAAGACCATGCAATATATTCATCAATATTAGGAAGTGGTTATGTAAATATAATAAAATATTTTATATGTAACATGAGATTAATAAACTTAGAAGTCCATATATACATTGATAATGATGTATCTGGATATGTAATAAATGAAGTAAAGGAATTATTAGATATATACCAAATGCCTTTTTATTTGCATCGTAATATGATGCCTGGAGAAAAAGATTTTGGTGTGACAATTGATAGAATCAAAGAACAGGTTGAATTGGTATATTAATTTATACCAATTTTTATTTTTTGTAAAAATATAATATTATAATCATATATTATATAGATGTAATAATATCAGTTATGCTTCTGATAAAAAAGCTATGGGATTTTATATGATCCTAGGAGATAAAACTATGAGAAAATTAAATGAAATTATACCAGAAATTATGGAGAAGACAAGTGTATTTAATGAAGGTGGAGACAATTATATTCCAATAATTGATATGTCCCCATTTGAAGATTGCAAAGCACTTGCAACTAGAGGAATTAAACATTGTTTACACAATAGTGTATCTGAAAAAACTATTATTGAATTGATAGATGCACTTAAAAATGTAAATGATATTCCAGATAAACTTAATGAATCTGTTCAGTCTGAGTTTAATGGAGGATTAAGAGATATTTATGTTGCATATAGAGGATTCTCAATAGTTAATAATAAAACTATTAGAAGATTATCGGACTTGCTTAAAGGTAAAAAAGTATTAGAGATTATGTCTGGATGTGGATTCTTAGCACAAGCATTAAGAAATCAAGGTATAGACATAATTGCAACAGATAACTATTCATGGGAAAAATCATTTGATATATTTTATGATGTTGAAAAAATAGATGCTTTAGATGCAATTGAAAAATATAATGATTGTGACTACATAGTAATGTCATGGGCTTATATGGATAATACAGCTTATAGATGCTTACAAAAAATGAGAGAGGTTAATCCAAATGCAATTATGATTGAAATTGGAGAAGGTTATGGTGGATGTACAGCAGATGATAAATTTTATGATAATGTAAAATGCCTTGATGATAATGATATAAATAAAGGATTTCAAACATTTGCAGGAATACACGATTATATAAGTATTATAAAATAATTTAAAATTTGAGGAGAGATTTAAAATAATGATATCAAAAAACAAATTAAATGAATTTATTGGATTAACTTTACATGTATTTTTCAAAAAGAGTTATTTAACAATAGACCTAAAGGAGAAAGATGATTTATTAGTACTTACATCATTTGACCCTTCATATAAAAGGAACCTTATTCCATTTATACCAACACTAAGATTTAAAACAGTAATAAGTATAAATGATAAATCTTCAGATATATATTTTGAAGTGAATAGATTAAATAGCATAAGTGTTCAAAGTCAAGTAGCAACAATACCATATTTTGTACTATTAAAAGTAAAACAACAAAGTTTAGATTTTAAAGGTTTATCTAAATATGTATATGATAAATTAGATAATCCTTATGTAAAATCTTTTGAAAAAATGTTTTTAATAAATGCATATACAACTATTTTAAAAACAGATTATATAGAACAAAATAAAATGTTTTATAAAGAATGTATTAATTATAATGAATTATTTCATAAAGAAACAAAAGAATCAGATAGTATAAACATGCTTAAAAATGTTATTTTAAATATAGCAAAATAAACATATAATAAAAGGACTTATCATAGTCCTTTTATTTTTTATTTGAAAGGAGATTATTTTTTATGGGTAAATTTATAAACGTAAAATACAAAAATACAGTAGATTCATTAGTTGATGGATTTAAAAATCATATGAAAAATCCATACTATATGTTTACTGATAGCAAACCAACCTTAGTAACCTATTATAACCAAAATACACATAAGACTTCATTAGATCATTCTCTAGAGAATGGATATAATGTTTTAGGTAAAGATGCTAATTTAAGATTTAATAGAATACATGATTTTTATCTATATGGCATAGATAAATTAAATGCAGATTTACAAGATGGTGATTTTGGGTTAGAGTCTAGTCCACTAGAGGGAGAAGCTGTAATTCTTCCAAATACAATTATACCTATCCCAAATGACCATTTTACAATACATTACGAAGACAAAAAATTATTATTTAGAGTAATGAGTGTAAATGTAGATACAATTGAAAATGGAGTTAACTTTTATAAGATAGATTATAAAATGGATAAACCCGATGATACTCAAATTATAGATCAAATAGTAGATGACTATACTATGATAATAAATAATGTAGGCACTAACTTTAAAGCTGTAATAAGAAAAGATGAATTTGATTTTATAGATAAACTTGATACTGTCAATGTAAGATTAAAAGAATACTATAAAGCATTATTCTATAGTGATAGAGTTCAAACCTTTATTTTTTGTCATAATATGCATTATTTCTATGATCCTACACTTATAGAGTTCATTATAAGGAATGAGTTAATGGAAGGAAGTGGAGAGTATTTATTCATAGATCATCAAATTAATCTTAATAACACATTTCCATTAGATTATGATAGAACATTTTTACATTTCTTTGAATGTCCTGATCTATTAAAAAATAGAAGACCTTTAGTTGATAGTAAAGGAAAATATATAGATGATGAATTATCAATATTTTCAACTAGAATGGAAGACTATTTTAAAATAGAATATCTAGGAAATACTAAGAATGTAAATCAATTTGAATATACTCTTAATAATTTTGATCATGAGTTATTAGATAGAATATTAAATAACAATAAATATCCATTACCAACTTATAAAGATATATTCATTAAATATTGTAATGACGAAGAAATATTACCAAAAGATATATTTACAATTGAAGATATAAATTTTGAAGGAAACATGGATTTATTCTATCAATTACCTATATTAATTTTTATAATAGAAAAGATTATAAAGAAGATATTGGTGAATAAACAATAATACAGCATTTATAACTATAACATTAAAATAAATATATATAGAGAGGTGATATATATGGACGAAATGTCTTTTGAAAGATTTTTATGTCTAGAAATTTCAACAGAAATGTATGAAGATGCTATGATGGATAATAATAGTTTTTTAGATAATTTACTAGACATAGACGATGATGAAGAAAATACTTTTTAGGAGGATAGAAAGATGAAAAAGAAAGTAAATATCAAAGTACAATTTCCAATTTATACAGTATGCCCACCAATACTTAATGACAAAAAAGAAATAACTTTGCCAGTAGGTGATATCAGAAGATGTATCGCAAATTATGCTTTAGTTGATGAAGTATTAGATGATGGAAAAACTATTAGATTGGATTTCACAAATTGTGAAAAAGATCATGGAAAAAAGAATAAGGGTGATGATCAACACCAACAAAAAAGTGATCATGTAGAAAATCATGAGCACTCTTCAGCTGAAAAAGAAGAAAAACCTCATGTTGAAATATCACATGTAAGTGCAACTGAAATTCCTAAAGGTGATGCTTCACACTCAGGACAATCTAAACCTAATAGTGTGAAACCTAATGAAGGTGCAACTTTAACACAAAAATAAAAATGCATATCAATAAAATAGAGAGAATCGTAATGATTCTCTCTATTATTTTTAATATACATACTTTATTGTATGTAGATATTTTTACAATTATAAACTAATCTTCACATCCGATAGTTTGATTATCGTCCATTTGGATAACCTCCTTTCGGATGTGACATATGTATGTCAAACACACATCACATTTACTCATCATTATGCCCTCCTTAAGATGTCAATTTACATTATATAAGCCTAGTAATATTCCCCTTCCTTAGACCCTGAGTAAATGTATTGTATGTATTTAAAATATGTTAGCTTTTCAAAATTATGCTTTCTAAGTATTACATAGTAATTATAAATATCAAATATATGTGAATGATAAATTATGAATTTAGTAAGATTAATCAGTTTATGATGTTCTAATAATTTTATAGCACCTATCGCTGCTAATTTAGTAATGTGTAAAAATCTCTGTTGTTTTGTCATTTCATTATGTTTCATTTAAAATTCCTTCTTTCATTTGTATTTAAATTTAGATATCAAAAGTGTTTGGTATCTTTCATATATATAATATATCTTCATAAAAGTATACTTTTGCAATTAAAAAATAGAGACTAGGATAATCCTAGTCTCTAAAATTCCATCTTATTTAACTTCTTAGCATCTTCTGGTAATATTAAAGTTAAGTTATATAAGCATTGTATTGCTTCGTTAGAACTTTGTCTAACATTTTGAGCACCTAGATTTACATAGAAACGTTTTGAATGAGTATATTTCTTAAGCTCATCATTTGCTTCATTTGTAAATGCAATCTTAACTGAAACCTGGTCTCCATCATAGTCACCACCAATTGCTCCTAAGAATAAGTTACATATATTTAATGTATCTATAAATCTATTACTTGTGTTGGCTAGTATATCTTCTTTTCTAATTTTAGGATAATGTTTGTATACTACCCCATCATATATAATAGGTTCAGTTTCTTTAGTAGATGAAACTCTTATACCAGTTGGGAATTGTCCGAAATAGTTATCTAATGGATATCTTGTTATAAGAGCATATTTGTCTTTAGAGCATTCTACTGCAGCCATAAATATTAAATCACACCAAGTTAACTTTCTTCCAATTAATTGTTCTGAGTTTTCATTATTTTCGTGACCAGAATATTTTCTACCTTTAAAATACATATATATTTTCTTATCTTCTTCATTAGGAACTTCAATTGGAATAAATCTATTAGCATAGCCAAACATAAATCTTTCCATTTCTTTTTTTATTCTTTCATCAGAAAAAGCTATGTTAGGGTCTGTTACCTTTACATAATTAAGTTCCTTCTTTTTATTATAATATGGATATAATGTATTTCCTGAAAATTCATTTTCAAAGAATCTTCTTATCCAGAATGATATCTGAGGGAATAAGTTAGCACATAGTGATGCTAAAGGTATAGCAGAGTGATCTAAATCTACTACTAAATCATCAAGATGCTCAACTTTTAATTCAGGTGCAGATAATACTAATCTTGAAGCATAGTCTGCAGTCTTTGACATAACTGAACGTCTAGTTATACCAGTTTTCTTTCCTAAGTTTGGTTCTTTAGTGAACCAGTTATATATAGTTAATAATATTTCTTGTATTCTTCCTTTAGTTGCATTTGACATTGTAAGTCCAAAGTCAGCCGCATCTTTAAGTGCTCTAGTTGCTATTATTAAAGAATCATATAATTGATTTATTTCTCCTACTCCTACACGACCACCATTAGAGTTTACGTCACGGTAATATGCAGGAATTACAATCATTTGTTCTATAAATATATTATCTTTACTTTCTTCTATAAATTGTATATTAACATCTCTCTTCATAGATTCTGTATTTCTAATCTTTATTTTATTGATATTTTTCTTTAAGAAAGATACTCCAGTTTCACCCTTTTCACTTTCTTCAAAATCTCCTTTAGAATTTACAATAAATGTTTTTGTTCCATGTACTATTTCAGTAATACGTTTATCCATACGTTGCCAAATTTTATATACTAATGGATTTAAAAACACATCTCCTAAAGTTATATATGCAAATATATTTGCTCTCTCATCTTTACTTATACCAAATATTTCATTAGATAATAATCCGTCTGAAGTTGGTACACCTTCCCTTACAAAATATATAGGGTTAGTTATTTCTTGTAAATTATTTACTTTAATCAGTTTTTCTGGATTTAATAATTTAATTTCAAAATGTTTGTCCATTAAAACCCACCTCCTTACTTAATATGTTTATAAATAAAAATGTCCCTGGTTTTACCCAGAGACATTTTATTATTTTAAAGTTATATTTATTATATTATCATGTTGAAGTAAGTCTAAGTCAAATTGTTTTCCATATTTGCTTACACCTACTCTAGATAAAACTTCTTTCATTTCTGTTGCTTTATTGATGGAAGGAAGTAATACATCAAATGATAAAGTATCTAAGTTGTTTGTATATGATATATTGTCTAAGCTATATGAAGATGATAAATCATACATTGACATTATTTCGTCAAAATGTGATTGTAAATCTTCTTGGCATTGCATAGACTCTACGAACATCACTCTATTCATTTCTTTTACCTCCTTGGTTGTTCTAGTTGATCTTGTACTTCTCGCATTGCTATAGATTTTCTTCCTTCATCAGTTAACAGTTTTTGATTAGCTCGTACATATAATGTATGAAACAATCGGTTTGGCATATTCATTGCTTCTGCAAATGAAATATTACGATAAACCATTGTTATAACTTCTATTTTGTCGATGTATTCGCTATATTGACTAACTGATGACGGGTAAAAAGTAATTGTTCTGCAGTCATTATTGATTCTTCTATTTTTGATTGACACTTAGGACATTTACATTCTGGGATAATATATTCTAAGTCATCATGTTTTTCATTTATTGATGAAATAATTGATTTTACTTGGAATATTTGGTCAGATGTTAATGTTTGTAATATTCTACTATATCTTTGAATTTTTGATTTAGTAGTTTTTATTGGACTGTCAGGTGATACAGGAATATCAATTGGTTTTAATTGGTTATTCTCTGCATCTATTACATATATAGAATCTATATAAGTCATTAATGATATTTTATCACTATATTTTTCTCTGAATTGATCATCTAGTGATACATTCTCAAATATAACTTCATATAATGTAGGTTCTTTAAATCCGATTACATAGTCATTTGATACTTGAACTAATTCTACTTCATATTTTGATCCTACAGTATTTTGACTTTCTAATATTTTCATTATTCTTTCTCTAGCTTCATTGTTCTTATATTTAACCATATCCTCTGTTGGTATATTAGATGAAACAAATGCATGTTTACATTTAGGACATTGATAAGGTATATAGTTTGCACTATTAAATGAAGCTCTGTATATTGCAAAATATAATTCATTTAAATCTAAGAAATTAAATGTTTTTAACCATGTTTCTAATAATAAAGGTTTATTAGGGTCTACAATATGGTCAAAAATTATTTGATATTTTTGCTTAAAGAAATTATATCTATTTCTACCTGAATCAGGATCTACAATTTTTGCTAAATCGTATCCTCTAAATTCTTTCATAGAAATAATCTTATCTTTACTTGGTAAAACCCAATCTATTATATTATCAGTTAAATCTTCACGTTTTAACGCATTTAATAATGATATAGGTTCTTTTACTATTGTAAATGATTTAAGATCTATTTTCTTTGTTACTGGAGCAATTTTTTGTTTAATTTTATGCTTGATTTCTTCAAAATTCTTTTCTTGCTCCTCTTCTTCATTTTGATCTTCTCCTTCAATTTCATCATTTAGTTTTTGTTCTAAATCTGAAAAATCATTTGAAGGTTCTTGTCTTACATTATAAGTTTTCTCAACAACTTCCTCTTTAGGTTTTTCAATTGTAACCATTTCTTCTGTATCAGGATATGATTGTTGAGGTTCTTCTTCTCTTACCTTAAACTCTTTAGGTGGTTCTGGCACTTGAGTTTGAGGTTGAGGCATTGCATTTTGAACAAATTGGTTTTCACCAGCTTGTTGAGCTTGTTGTTGTGCTATTAATTGTGCTTTTACTTCTGGTGGAATTGGAGGTCTATTTCTCAATTGCACTGGAAGTTCTCTTTGAGGTTGAGCTGCTGGAGCTTCTCCTCTTTCTATTGCTAATTCATCTTCTAAAGACATAGCTTGTATTTGCTCATCTGATTGCTGATATTTATTTTTAGCACCTAATACAGCTCTATCTAATTTTGAATTAATGTCATTGAATAATTGTTGTTTTGGTGTTACCACCTCTTTATTTGGTAATATATCTTGTGCTGCAACTTCTTTAAATTGTGGTGTTACAGCTTGTGTTACTGGAGTTGGTACAACTCCATCCTTTAAATTGTTTAATGTTAAAGTTTCTTTTTCCATAATTGTTTCCTCCTACAAATTATTTAATGTAAAATTATCACTATCAGTTTCATATCTATATAAGGTTTTATTAACTGATATTTCTAATATTATTTCTTTCTTTTCTTCTACTGGAGTTATATTTACATTTACTCCAGATAAATTTGGTAAATAAGTTTCTATCTGTCGTTCGATTTCTCTTAGTAAATCACCAATATCTTCGAACCAACAATATCTCCATTTAGTTATTAAACCTACACCCATTTCTGGATGTGATTGAATTGAACCAGGAGTTAATAAAAGTAATCTCTGTATATATATATTTATAGCGTCTAAATCTTTTAAAACTTTTGGTTGTTCAAACTTGTCTACTGACATTAAATATTCTTTCATTTATTAACCTCCTTTTATCATAAATTATTTATAAGTTTGTATTGTACATTATTACATATCGATAATTGAACAATATATTAATTAAAAAGGAGGAATTAATATGAATAATGTTAAAAATTTTAGTACACCAGATGAATTAAATAAATATTTAAATACATTTGACTATGGTATTTTAACAAGTTCACACAAGAAAATAGTAAATCCAGATGGTCAAGAATTTGTTAAAAACTATAAAACAATTAATCCATCTGACTTCTTTAAATATAAAATTGGAGTATGTTGGGATTTTGCATCTGCTGAATCTTGGTACTTTGATAAGTATTTTAATTTTGAATATAAAACTTATTATATAGAATTAGAGGATAGAAGTAGTACTCATACGTTTTTAGTTTATAAAGATGATGATAAATATATGTATTTTGAATCTTCTTATTTTATATTACAAGGTATTCATGAATTTAATAATTTAAAAGATATATTCAGATATATATTGAGAAATATGAATAAAGATAATTATAAATATTATATATATGAATATAAAATAAATAAATTTAATTTAAGACCAATAGACTATATGAATTATATTGTAAAAAATGGAAAGGAAATTGAAATGGATAATATATTAAACGAAAACCAAATTATAATCGAATCAGCAAGTAATAAGCCAGAAAGAAGATATAAATGTCCCTATTGTGAGGAAAGATATGCTAAAATGGATCTTATGGAACACATAGAGGATAAACATCCCGAAATGATACCCGAAGGATATTCACCTGCAAGGGTAGTATTTAATACAATCAATAAAAAAGAATCAGGACATTGTGTGATGTGTCATAAAGAAACACCTTTTAATGATGAAAGATGGAAATATGAACGTATATGTAGTACTAAATGCCATGATGAATATGTAAAAATGGTTAAAGCTAGAATGAAAAAGAAATATGGTAAAGAACATCTTTTAGATGATGCAAAACAACAAGAAAAGATGTTAGCTAACCGTTCTATCTCTGGAACATACAAATTTTCAGATGGAGGAGTTAGAAGTTATTGTGGAACTTATGAACAAAAATTATTAGAGTTCTTTGACAAAGTTTTAAAAATAAAATCTAAAGATATAATGTCCCCTGGACCAGTTGTAGAATATGAGTTTAAAGGAAGAAAAAGACAATGGATTACCGACCAATATTATATAACTGCAAATCTTGTATTTGATGTTAAAGATGGTGGAGATAATCCTAATAATAGAAATATGGAAGAATATAGAGCAAAACAGGTTGCTAAAGAAAAAGCTATAAAGGAGCAAGGAGAATATAACTATATTAGATTGACTAATAATGATTTCTCTCAATTGTTATTTATATTAGCTGAATTAAAAGAGCAGATGCTTGATCCAGATAAAAGAGATACTAAGAAAATAGTAAATATAAATGAAGAAGCTGGAATGGGAGCATTAGCAAACTGTAGTGATTATGAAGCTACTAGACCATGTGTTGTAAAACAAACAATGGATAATAGATTTGTTGGTACTGCACTGGCATTAGATAAATATTTTACTTCAGTATTTAAAATAAAAGATAAGAAACTAATTAAAGTAGATGATCCTAGAGAATTAGGAGAATGTACTTTATTTGAATACAATGGGAATGATTATAAAGAAAAAGTATCAGAGATATTGGAGGATTTTAAATCTCAAAAAGAAATTAATAATGATAATTATTTCTATAATAGACTTACTAATAAAAATACTATATCTGAAAATCAAATAATATTCGATGAATGTTTTGATGAAATTCTAAATGGATATAAAGAAGCTGAAATAAAGCAATCTATTATAGAAAATAGTTTAAAATTTGAATTTGATAAACTTAATAATAATAAAATGATGCTAGAAGTATGTGGTTTAGAAGATACACTTAAAAAGACTAACATACTTAAGGGGTATAGAAATATAGATATAGTTCAAGATGAAAGTGGATACTTTGGATATAATATGTCTAATGGTCATATAACAGAACACTATACTAATATAGAAGATATCCCAGATTATGTATTAGATATTTTAGACACAGATTTTTAAAATCATTTACAAAGATATATTATATAATTGTAATAATACAGAAGATATATATCTTCTGTATTTAATTTTAAGGAGATGATTTTAAATGTTTGATTTTGTAAAAGAAATTGCAACTAAATGTATGGATGAAATATTAAAGGAAGGAGTTGAGATTAATACCAATAAATTTAATATCAAAATATCTAATAACACAGAAGTAAATGAAGAACCTAAACTGATACGACCTATAAGGAGGGTTAAAAATTTTGAACGAAAGAAATACTAAACTAGGTAATTTAGAGGACAATATAAATATGAAGATTAAAGAAAACAATATAGATTTAAATAAAGATTTTAGAGAAAGATTAATAGTAAAAACATTTAACAAACATGCAATAATATCTATAGATAAGATAGAAAAGTTTGCTAAATTAAAATTAGAAAGTTATAGTAAATTAAAAAAGTTAGAAGATATATGTACAATTAATAATGTACATATAATAGATGGATGTAAGCAAGTATTAGATAGCATATTTGGAATATCAGTATTACGTTTTATGCAAAATGAAAATGATATTAGAAATACTATATCTAAAACATTAGAATTAGCAAAGAAAAATTTAAAAGAATAAAGGAGATAATATTATGAACAAAGTTATAAATTTTAACGAATACAAAGAAAAGAAAGCTATGGATGAAATTTCTGATAATATAGAAAAAATTGATGTATATAATTCATTTAATTCGGATATATTAAATGAGATTAAACGTATGAAAATAGATGAACTTGGATTTGAAACTTTCAATAGAGAAGCTTTCGTTGAAGATTTTGGTGGAACTGATAAAGTAAGGGATGCAATAAAAGATATTCTCAATTTAAGATAAATATAATGATAAAGGATTTTTCCTTTATCATTTTTAATTTAAAATAATATAGAAGAGGTGCTTAAAATGAAAATAACAGAATTACAAAGAAAAGAATTAGTAAGATTTACAAGAAAGCAATTTCATATATTAAGTAGAAGAGTATTTCCAAATATACACCAATATTTACATTTAAAAATTGATAAAAGATATATTGAAATTTATGGGGAATTGCGTAAAAATATAATTATTGTATATTTAGATAATATAGTAAAACATAATCCAAATATAAATGAAATAAAAGAAAATATAATTTATACAATATTACATGAATTATCTCATGTTTCACAATCAATAGATATTGTTAAATATATTATCAATGAAAAATATCGTAATTGTATTGAATATTCGAATGATATTGGAGTTTATGCATTAAAAAAATTATATAAAATTAAATTTAATTATAATAAACTTAGATATCACCCAGATTATACTAATGATTATAAATTGATTGAAAGTGATGATAATACATTAGAATTATTTTATTCATCACTTATACTTGATTTAATAACCCAAAAAGATTATAGTAAAGACGGATTAAAAATTTGTGTTGAACTTAAATATTTAATGAAATCATATAAAAATATTTCTTTAAAATTTGAAGAAAATATTTTTCCTGAACAAATTAAAAAAGATAATATGTATAATAAAAATTATTATTATTTCTTTAAATATTATGATAATGTATATAATATGAAAGATATAAAAAAGGGATCAAATATTCCTTATGAAAATATAATAATTTATTTAAAGAAAAAGTAATATAAGAGGATACATTATGTATCCTCTTAAACTTTACTCTCAGATTTATTTTTTACAAAGGACAAAACATAAAATTATATTTTAATTTTCTTTTGAAAGAAAAAGAATGATGATGATAGAAGAACCATTTCATTCTATATTTAAGAATGAACGATGTTAAACACATAAGTAATAAATATAATAGTAGTTTCTACAATACGTTGAAGGTAATGTCCACGGGCGTGGACTTTGAGAGAGTAGTTGACACTACTCTCTTATTTTTTCTCTAATTAGAGAAACATACTAATAATTTAATTATGAAAGGAGAACTATATATGGGAATATACAGTACTAGAATAAAAATACAAAAACCTAAATCAGAAAAGTCTAATAATATAGATAATGATACTCAAGATAAGGTAAATGAATTTGAAGATCACAACAATATAGAAATTATAGACAATGATACATCATTAGATGAATTAGAAAAGCAATATACTAACTGGATTAATATGCCAGACTATAAGAAAAGATTAAGTGATAATAAATGTATAGATACTTACGGAAAAGACAATATTGCAATGTATCACTCAATAAAAGCAGATTTATTAGAAAAGAATAAAGACTTATATGATGATGAAATTATATATAGACCTTGTAATGAAAGTTCAGATGTTACAAATAAATATATTTCATTAAATCTAGATAAGTTTGAAAATGGAGAATCCAATATACTATTAGTAACTGGATTATCTGGAAGTGGAAAGACCACTCTTGCTAATGATATAGCTAAACAATATAAAGCTGATGTAGTAGAAATAGATATATTTGATTACAATAAAGCTTTATTAAGTAAAGGTATTAAAGATCCATCTAAAGGTGACAAGTTAGTAATAAAATTCTTTGAAGAAAATCCAAAACTTAAAAAAGTAGATATGTTACATTGTGATTATAAGAAGTATTGTAAATATCTAAAGCAATTTGTAAATTGGATTATAGATTATAGCAAGAAAAGTAAGAAGAAAATTATATTAGAAGGTATACATCTATATGCAATAATAGATTATAATGATATAGAAGAATATCCAATAATTATAATGAATACAGGGGCTATTCAATCTATGGTTAGAAGATGGAAAAGAAATGGAGGAGGAATTTCAGTTATAAAGAAACTTATATTTCCTGGAAGTACAGGAACTGCAGATGATATATCCTGGTATTATAATGATAAACAAATAGTAGATAGATTAAAGAAAGTGGTTAAGGGTAGAAACGTGTATGATGATTTAAAATCTAAAAATTTAGAAAAGATATCTCAACTTCAAGCAATATCAGAAGAACCAAGCAATGTATTAGAAGCATCATCAATAATGATGGAATTAAATTCTATTAAAGACTGTACTTCTTACGAAAAAGTATTAATAGAAAAGACTAATTATAAATTACAAAAAGAAATGAATAAGAAATTAACTGATATATTTGACTTCGAAGATAATCTTCCTTATTTTGAACCAGAAGTTATGGAAGAAATGGGAATAAGCCAAATAACTCCAAATAATAATTATTACGGAGTAACTCCAGATAATAAAGTATTAAATGAAAAAGTTAGTGTTAAAGAATGGTATGAAGATTATATTCTTGCTAGTAAAGGTATAATAAGTGAGAATAGAAATAAATATACTGCTCTATGGCTACACAAACTCAATGAGTTATATTCAGATTATGATGAAATAAAACAATCTGGTGATAATTTAAGACTCCTACAAAGGAAACAATCAATTTTAGAATTAGGTTGGAATCCTGAGATAGCATTTATTCCTAAAGTAAGAAAGAAAGTAACTGAAAACATGAGACAAACCTTTAAAAATAATAATTTAGATATAGATGTGATTAATCTATCAGAATTTACTAATAGCATTTCAATAGATGATAATGATATTATAAATGAAAGTAGTAATCATGAAGATCTATATCCAGTATTTGTAGTTCTTACATATACAGGAACTACATTTGGAAAATTGATAAGATATTATACTAAAAGTACATTTAGTCATTCAGGATTATCTTTAGATAGTAAAATGGATAGAATATATACATTTAATGCCAATCAGAATGGATTTAGTATTGAAGATATTAAAAAATATAATCAAACTGGACAAGCTGCTATATATGCTATCTTTGTAACTAAAGATAAATTAATGAAATTAAAAAGTCAAATAGATTATTATTTAGCAAATCATGATAAAACAAGATATAGCTTTATAAATATAATAGGAATTATGCTAAATAAATCTATAGAATTTAGTAATGATATGATTTGCTCTCAATTTGTTGATACTATGCTAAAGTCTATAAATAGAGATGTAACTCATAAAAGAAGTGGATTAGTGTTACCAGAAGATTTTACTAAAGTTAAAAAGAAAACTTTTTATAAAGTATTCCAAGGTAATATTAAAGATTATGATGAAAGAAAAGTAGATAAAGTTATTAAAACATTACAAGGTAAGTTAAAAAGAGTAAATGAAAACTTGAATATAACCAATGAAGTTGAATATACTCAATGTTTATATGAAAACTGTAATGATTTAAATACTTTAATGTATTTAGAAGAAGGATATACTGATTTATCAGATAAGAATAAAGAAGTATTTGATAAATATATAAGCCCTTATTTAAATATACCTATAAATGAAGCTAAAGAATTACCAGTTCAATTTGATGATGATGGTAATTTGTTTATAAAGAACTTTAAAAATGGTAAGATGAACTTTGATGATGAATATATGAGATCTCATAAATTATTAAAGATTTATAAAGAATCAAGTAATATAGAAGGTATAAAATATGAACTTTCAAAACTATGGAGTATATGCATAGTTGTAGAAAGACATTTAGATACTGAAAAGAGTGCTTATGATAAAAAGAAATTATATAATACAAGAGCAAGAGTATTAAATGATTTTAATAAGTATTTGAAATTCATATATACAAAAGAATCAGATTTTAATTTTACTAGTTATTATGAACAAACACCATTCTGTGATGCATTTATTAAGATAAATAATTCAACTCTTAAATATAGTGGTAAAATTATAGCAACTCTTATGAAATTTGTAAAATTTAGTTAAATATTATAGAGATAACAATAATGTAGAGATGAAAAGTCTCTACATTATTTTTTATAAAAAGGAGAGATAGAAATGGAAATAAAATATGAAAGAAAACCAATAGTAGATCCTAAAGAAGGAGATATAATAATAACTAATTATGGTGATGAATATATTATAGGAAGATGTAAAAGTGATAATTTATATGAATATTCTCTTATACATTTAAATAAGCTTATAGGATTTATCATAAACAAAGAACAAAATGAATTTACTCTACTTCCTGCAATAAATAGATTACTTGAACATTGTAATGGAGGAGATTCTATTTATAAAATAATAAGTAGAGATGACTATACTTTATCTATAAAACCTAAAACTGAAAGAGAAGTTTTTTATATTAATTTCTTAGATAAAAAGGAAAAGATACAAGTAGGTCAATATATTATGAATAAAACTAAGAAAAATAACTATATTATTATAGGATATAGTAAAAATGTATGCTCAATATTAGATATGACTACATTTGAATATAAAGATATAAATATAGAAGATATTGATTTAGAATTTAGAGCATCCAATGATGATATACTAATAAAAGAGCATAGAAAATAAAAAATATAGAGAAAGAGTTAATACTCTTTCTCTATTTTATTTATAGCAAGTTTTTAATGATATTTGAATATAACTATTAGTATTATCACATTCAGTTATAAAAATTTTACTATCAATCTCGTAATTTAATTCTGTACATAAATCATCTACATATTCTTGTAATGTTTTAAAACCATCAGTAAGTTCTTGATTATTATAATTAGGAATTAATAATATTCTTAAATCAACTTTTGGTCCAATGATTGCAATTTTATCTGTAAATTTTTGTAGCATAAAATTATTATATAAATTTTTATTTGTTCCTAGTTGTTGTAAACATTCGGATATTGTTTTTGATGATTTAACTATTTTTAATAATTCATTAATACTCTTTTTAGGATAATCAGTATACCCATCTATTCCAAAAAATTCAAATGATGAGTTATCATTTTTACGTAAAGATTTTTTGTATTCTTCACATTCCTTTAGTTTTCCTTCAATATTAAACGATTTAATTACTTCTAAAGATCTAGCAAGTTCTTTAAGTAATTTACTATCAAATTTTGTAAACAATCCTTCATTAAGATATATTGCCATATTATCACTCCTTTTATTATTTAATTAGATGTTAATTTATTACGACGTGTATAACTTTATATTAATAAATTAATTAAAGGAGATAATATTATGAGTAAAAATGACTTTATAGAAAATAGAGGGATTAGAATGTCATCTTCTATATTAGATCCATATAGGGATCAAGATAATACATTAGTAACTTTAGTAGAACAATTTAAAAATAAAGAAAAAATGAAATATGAAATAAATAAAAAGGATAACAAGGAGGAATAATAATGATATTAGGCGGGAGAGAGATTATAGAACAAAATAAGAAAGGTAATATATTTATTACTGATTTTAATGAGGAAAGAATAAACCCAAATAGTTATAACTTAACTTTAAATAATAAACTTTTAGTATATAAGGATAATATGCTAGATGCTAAAAGTAAGAATGAAGTTAAAGAATTAATAATACCCGAAGATGGATATGTATTAAGACCAGGAGAATTATATTTAGCTAGAACTAATGAGTATACTAAAACTCATAATTTAGTTCCTATGCTAGAGGGTAGATCATCTGTTGGTCGTTTAGGAATATTTATACATGTTACAGCAGGATTTGGAGATGTTGGATTTGAAGGTTACTGGACCTTAGAAATTCAATGTGTTAAGCCTGTTAAGATATATCCAAATATGGAAATCTGCCAAATATATTATCATACAATAAAAGGTGAGTATGATGAATATTCTAAAAAAGGAAAGTATCAAAATAATACAGATGTACAACCATCTATGTTATATAAAGACTTTCAAAAATAATCCTTAGGCATTATAAAGGTAAAATAGATTTACGTCTATTTTACTTTTTACATGTGTCTAAACATACCTATAATAATAGAATTAGGAGAGTGAATTAAAATGAACTTAGTATTAGGAGATAAATTTTATAAATTCGAAGAGGAAAAATTAATTTTAATAAGATTAGTAAAAGCAAAAAATGAAAAGAAATTTACTTGTATAAATGAAGAGACTAAAGAAAAGAAAAGTATAACATTAGATGAATTAGTTAATGATTATACTCGTCTTATTCCAGATGGTCATATAGCATTTAATATAGTAAAATTAGATGAGAAGATGAGAGATGTAATTGTTACATTATTTAGAAGAAAAGATTTAGATGATAAAGTAACTACACCTTACTGTGTTTGTAGACAAAGTATATATGATTTATTTACAAATACAACTCAAAGGGATAGAATTGAATTTGTAGGAGTTAGTGTAAGTAAAGATACTATTCCTGAAGATGTTAAATATGAAAGTACATTAGTATGTAACGGAGTTGAAAAAACTATTAGTATATCTTATTATATAGGCGATACTTTAGAAATGATACTTAGTATGCTTAATCAAACACCATTTGATAGTGTATTAAATAATATGTATACTAAACTTAAAAATGTATCTGTAAGAGGATATTGTAATACTCTAAAAGAACTATTAACTAGTAATGACTTTATGTATGATGTATTATGTGGATATAACATTCATAGGGTTCCATTTAAAGTTGAAATAGAAGAGAATGGAGAATTAAATGACCAAGAAAGAATATTCTTAGAAGAAACATTAAAAGTAGAAATGTTTGAAACTGGTGTTATTAAATATAATCAAGAAGTAGATTTAGATCAAATTCAAAAAGATTATGTATTAGTAACAGACTTTAATGATGATGTATATGTAATTGGATATGATAAAGGAGAATACATCAATAGAACATTCAAAGACAAAATAAAAGATAAAAGAGATGTAATAGCTCTTTTAAAACATAAAAAAATAAACAAGTAAATAATATTTTAGATATATATTATATAGGTGTAATAAAATAAAAATTTAAATTAAAGCGAACTATATAATAAGTTCATAGGAGGATTTTAATTATGATGAACAATAACAATTTCAATCAAGGATTTAATCAAGGAAACTTTAACCAAATGAATGGGGGTTTAAACTTCACTCAAGGTGTTAATAATAATATGAATTTTGGAGGTAACAATATGAATAACCAATTTAATCAACAACAACCACAAAGACCACAATTTACAGGTGGTAAAAATAACAACCAACAACAAAATCAAAATAAAGAAAAGTTGACATTAACTTTAGACCCATTAGAATTTGATGGAACTCTAAAAACAAAAATGACAACAACCGTTGATATTGCAAGAGCAATAAACGACGTAATGAATGCAACATTTTCAGATTATCATGGATGTACATTATTAAATGATAATGCTGGACAATTATATTTATCATTCTACTTCAAACCAACAACTCAAGAAGATGATAGATATAAAGCAACTAAATTATTAGTAGGAACTAAGCAAGATATGCGTGGAAGTGGATTAGCTCAAAGAATTAATAATATGAATTTAAGATTCGTAAATAAAAACTGTGAGCTTACACAAGATGCAAAAGAAATGCTTTCAGACTTTGTATATAGTCCAAACGGTAAAATCAATTGGGGCAGAATAGCTACAGAACAAACAATAAATGAGTATGGAAACTATTCAGTTCTATTAAGAGTTGAAGGAATCGATATAAATAGATTCATAAAAAGAATTTATGGTTCTAAGACTAAAGACAAGAAAGAAAGATTAGATTATCAAATCAATCTAATAAAACCAATTGGAATGCAAGGAACTGGTCAACAATCAAACTGGTTGGTGAATATAGTTCAATTAAATCAAATGGAAGTTCAAAAGCTTTTAGCTAAAGTTGGTTCAATACCTAACACAGGTTCATTACCAATAATAAGATAATAGCTCAGAGAGTGTAGTAAAACTACACTCTTTTATTTTTTTAAAATTAAGGAGGAATAGAAATGAAAAATAATAATTTTAAGTATGATGTAGACCAAGAATGTGATTTTACTTTTGATGAGAAAGGTAATACATTCTTAGCATTAAGAAAAGTTTATTGGGGTGATAGTACAGAACCTAAATTAGACTTAAGAAAATGGTATGTAAATGGAGAAGGTGAAGAAACTTGTGGAAAGGGATTCGCATTCTTAACAGAAGAAGGTCCAAATGAACTTACTAAAGTTTTATTGGATAATGGATATGGACATACAGATGAGATAATACAATCAATCAAAAATAGAGAAGACTTTATGACAAGTTTAGTATCAGTATTAAATTCAGATGAATTGGATAAAGCTAATGTAGATAAATCTGATATTCAAGAAGAATACTATGATCCAACTGAATCTTTATTGGAGGATTAAGATATATGAAAATATTATTAGAGCAATTAATTAATAGTAACTATATTAGATATGACAGATTAACAAATATAGTCAATAATGCATTTGTAGGTTCAAATGCAACCAAGTTAAATATGTATATAGATTTATATTCAATATTTAAAGGATTATATAAGAATAAAAATTATAATATAGAAGATTACTCAACTGTAACTTCATGTATTATAAATATGGTTGCACACTATAGACATTTCTTTAGAAATAGATATGGAGTTGAAACTAAATTCTTTTTGGTATATTCAAAGAATATTCCATATACAAACAATCAATTCTGTAAAGACTATAATTTAAAAACCGAATATGTATACGGAAATAAATTAGTAGATGACATGATAAATAATAATATCAATTTATTAGAAACATTATGTCCATATCTTCCTGATGTATTTTTCGTAAAAGGAACATTTGAAACTGGGGTTATAATATATGATCTTATATGTAGAAATGAAGTTGAAGATATAAATACACCTCATGTAGTTTTAACTAAAGATGTATACAATTATCAACTTGTAAATATGAGAGATAATATAATTATATTTAGACCTAAGAAAGTAAGTGGAGATGATTTATCATTCTTCATAACTAAAAAAAATGTAATCTTATATTATTTAGCAGCAAGGAAAGCTCATATGGATTCTAATATACAGATACTAATGCCAGAAACATTAACTTTATTAATGTCATTATCATCTGTTCAAGAAAGAAATATAAAGCTTTGTTGTAATATAAAAACTGCAGTAAAATTATTAGCTGATGCAATAAGAGATTGTAAGATAATAAATGGATACAATGTTTCGCCTATCAGTGTATGGATAGGAATTGATAATGGTAGATTATCTATTTCACAAAATGAATTTGAAAATAGATTTAAAGCGATAGATATTCAATTCCAACATATGGTGTATATAAACTCAATAGAAGCTAAACAAGTAAGCTTATTAAACTTACATGATCCAGATGCAGTAAGAACAATTAATAATCAATACTTTAAGGATAATCCATTAGACTTAAATGTATTATAAAAGAAAGGGAGTATATTACTCCCTTTTTATTTTTTGTACATATACAATATTTCAAGTATATATTATATAAGTGTAATAATATAGGTTTGATGTTTGAGCCTAATAAAAAACATCTGGATTTGTATGATCCAAAGGAGAAAACTATGAATAATTTTAAATCAACACTTGTAAGCAGAGAAGAAGGACTTATAAAGAATTTTGTAATGTTTGAAGCTAAAGCTAAATTTTATTGTAAAGAAAAAGAAACCAATAAAGATAAAATGACTAAAATTTTAAATAAGATGGCATCATCTGAAAATTATAGCAAATATGTATTTTCATCTGTTGATGGAGATAAAATTAGAAGCATAATGGAATTACCTTTATATGCAGCATTATATAATGGTATAGAACCAAGAAATCTTGTTGTTAGAAAAATTGGAAACGATACATTATCAGTAAAGGTTCCAATTCATATAGAATATCTTAGAAGAATGATAAAATCAACTAATGTGGTTCAATTTGATGGAGAATTAAAATACTCTAGTTTACAAATTGATTCAATTAGTGAACAAGGTATTGAATTTTCGATTTTAATTGATAATGAATATATGCCAGAAGTTAAAGAAGAAGTTGTAAATCATAAAATGATGCAAAATGTTCAACCTAATTATTCTGAAGTATTATATAATCCAAATAGATTACAAGTATCTGGTAGAAACGTAATTGTTCCAGCTAGTATAAAAGAAGCAAAAATAGATAATATTGAATTGTATAGTGACCATATAGAATTTAATTATAAGATCAAATTCAATAATTTAGGTATTAATGATTTTAATGATACATTACTTGAGGATTTAGTTAAACGCTATACTCGTAAAGCATTAAATGATATGTCAGGATTTGATGGTTGTAAAGTTGAGAAAAATTTAAACTTTAAAGATGACATTTATACTTTATCTGAAACTACAATTTTACCAATAGAATTTATAATCAATACACATTATAGAGAATTTTTATATAGCTATGAAATGAGTATTAATGGAAGTAATGAAGTATGTTCAGCATCTTTACTATTTTTATGTAAAAATAATAGAATACTTTCAAAAGATAATATAGTTAAATCATATTTTGAAAATGAAATAACTTTATATAATGAAAAATCTATAGAATGTAGTCTTTATCACAATCAATTAGAAAAAATATTTAGTGATATATCTGAAGAAAAGAAAAAGAATGATTCAATTAATAAAACATTTGAAAATGTAAATATTAATGGATTCAATCAATATTGCAATTATAGATATGGTACAGATACAAATAAAGAACGTAAAATAACATTAACAAATACAAACAGAAATGAAGATTTATCTGGACTTAATAATATTAAAAATAAAAATAAAAAGAGATCAAGCGGGAAATTCAAATTAAGCTTAAATAATATTCCAAGTCCAGACGAAGTGGTTATAGATGAAACTAAAGCACCTAAATGTAAATGGGATATATAAATAATAAATATAAAAGCGAGAATAAAATCTCGCTTTTATTTTTTGTAACTATAATATATTTGAGGTATATATTATATAAGTGTAATAATATAGGTTTGATACTTAAGCCTAATAAAAAGTATATAGGAATTTATATGTTCCTAGAGGAGAAAATTATGACAAATTTTAAAGCTATAATAATAAATGATGGAAGAACTACTCCATATGTAAGATTATCAATGTTTAAAGAAACAAATGATTCATTAAATGAAATGATAAAAATGGCAAATGAAATAGTAGCAAATGATGATGGATATGAACCATATTTTGAAATACATTGTTCAAATAAGGATGAAGAACATAACGAATTATGCATTGTACCAGAATATTATGCTGCACTAATATTTTTAGAGAATCCAAATATGTTTATTCTTTCTAAATATGACAATATTACAAGTGTAAATGTTCCTATTACTAAAGATTATTTAATAATAAAACGATTTATAACAACTCCTAAAGATGAGGTTATTATAGATGATTGTATTAGAATAATAAAAGATAAAACTCTAAACGAAGATGAAATTGATCATTTAATTGAATATGATGAAATTGAAAATATTACATTTGAAAATAATACAATTAAATTTGATTATATTGTAGTATTCGAAGATTATGCATCTGATTATTTATCAACAGATAAAGATTATATCGATACAGTTAAATCAGAAATATTAAAAAAATATAAAGATAAATCTGAACGTGAATACATTTTAAAATCAAAAAATAATAAATATACTTTCATAATAAACTTTGATTTAGATTTAATTGGAGGAATGAAAGATATTATGAATAATATTTCAGAATGTAAAAGAGAAGGTAATAACGTAAAATTTGAAATAAGTATTATTTTAGGTGTTCCTAAAGGAGCTAAAATGACTCAAAAAGAAAACTATAGTTCAAATAATATGATATCACTTGAATTTATTCAAGAAACAGAATCACCAATTAAGGATACTTGTATTATAGATTTATATAATCAAATAGAAAGTAAAAAATCTAAAATATTCGATAATGTAGAGGATCCAGATTTTAAAAAATTATATCCAGGATTAAATTGGGAGAAAGAAGTAACTAATTTAGATGAGTTAAAAGATAAAAATCCTAAATATAAATATCCTGAACTACAATATGGCAATCCAGAAACAGATATGGCATTAGATATATTAAATGATAAAGAAATTTAAATTAAACATAATAGTGAGAGTAAAATCTCACTATTATTTTTTATAAAGGAGGTTTATTTTTTATGGGATTAAGACAATATTATAAATATAAAATAGAATTTACTTATGAATATAAGGGGCAACATGTTGTAATTAAACCAGAGCATATTCATACATTAATAATAGACTATGATTATGATAATTTAAATATGCCTGTAACAATATTAAGAGTTGCATTAGATAAGAAAATAGTTGATAATATGATAGAAAATATTAATAAGAAAACTATGATATTACATGTCTATAAATATGGAGCAGATGACAATATAAAAATATACAGAGATTATATTAGAGATGAATTTACTTATATAATTTCTGATGATAAAAATAATGAAAAAGATTTAGATTATCCTGATTTAAACAAAGTTAATGAAAAAGACGATAAGATTGTATCGAGAATAATAAATATTGGACTTATAAAATTAAGTTTAATAAATAATAATAAAAAATTTATTAATGGTATATTTAAAGATTCTTCAATAGCTAGCATTATATTTAATTATGCTAGTCATATGAAATTTTTAGTAGAACCAGTTAATAAGAATACACCACCAAAACTTATAATTCCACCAATGGATTCATTTACTAAATTTATAAAATATTTAGATGATAATTTTAATTTATATAATACAGATTATAGATTATTCTATGATTTTGATAAAACTTATTTATTAAGCTCATCTGGAGATAAAGTTGAATCTAGAGACGAATTATATTCTAATATAATATTAAATATTCATGATACTGTAAAAGACCAATCAAAAATAAGAGGTAATGTAATAGATCCTAAACAAAAAGCATATGTAATAGATGTAGATAGAAAAGATGTTTCAATCAATATAAATCACGCAACTAATTTAAGCTATCAAAATACAATATCTATTAACAGTATAGGTGAAAACAACATCTCAGATATACCTAATTCCAATAGAATACGATTAGAAAGATTTCCAAATCAAAATTTAAGTATTAATGTTGATAATGAGGAAGACGTTGTTATAAATATCATGAAACAAGAATTGGATACTTCTATCTTTACCATAAATAAAGAGTATCATATAAAGAACTATGATGATCATGATAAAGAAGGAAAATTTATATTACTTAGAAAGAAAGAAATATTTATTAGAGAAAATGAAGATTATAATCTTATGAATTTATTAACTTTTAAAAAAGTAAAATCCTAGTACATTATGTACTAGGATTATTTTTTATTGTTGTTGATTATTTCCTTGGTTGTTTTGAGGTTGGTTATTACCTTGTTGGTAATTAGTTCCTTGTTGCATTGGTCTATCTTCTGTTTTATTTCCTTGTTCTTGATTAGTATAATCCTTAACATGAGCTTTTAATATACTCATATAAGTATTATATGCATTTTCAGCACAAGTCATTTTAGCAGTAATATATTCAGTACAAGTTTTTAAATATACTTGTATTTCAGCATTTATTGCTTTTATAGCTGCTTCATCTCCACCAGCATTAACTCCAGCTTTTTGTAAAGCTGCTTGATTTTGCTTATTTTGTTCTGGAGAAACTTGTCTATATGCAGCTCCTGGTTTTACTTGGGTTGGCATTCCGTCTGTTCCTTTAGTATTATTCATGTTTCTAACTGGAGCACCATCTCCTTCTTCGATATATGCTTCATATACTGCTGAATAATACATTTTTTTATTATTTATTGACCTAAACATATCAAATGAATCGTTTTGAGGTTTAGGTTGGTTGTTTCCATTTGGATTTGGCTGTGCATTTCCTGCAGGTTTAGGTTGAGTATTTGGTTGTGTATTTCCTGCTGGCTTTTGTGATTGATTTTGTTGTTGTGATTGAGCTTGTTGATTTGGATTTGGCTGAGTTGGATTACTAGCTGCTTGTTTAACTATTCTATCAGCTTCATTAGCAACTTTCTTTACAGTTTCCAAATCTTTTTCTATATATTTATTGATATCCTCATAATCATAACAGAAGTTAAACATATCTGTCATATTTAATTTACGAGAATCCATTTGAACTTCTCCACCACCTCTAAATACAGATTTAGATAAATCTGAGAAATTATCATAAGGTGGTTTTCCAGCGGCTGCTACATCTCTAAAATATTGTTGTATAAAATGTTCCTTAGTATCTAAATATTGTTTCATTACATTATAATTAAAATCTGGAACATTATCTTTTATCATTACTGGAATACCTTTTGGATAGTTAAACATTGTATAAGTACTATCTAAAGGTTTCTTTCTTAAAATGATATCCTTATATCTATCAAGATATGGTTTACCATTCTTAATTCTATTATTTACTTCTACAGTAAATTTATTAAATATTTTTGTTATAGTATTTATTATTTTGTCTATAATATTTTTTATTATACTTTGAGATTCTTCATTTAATACCTTTATATTCTCAATAGTATTTGTTCCTTCTGCTATTAAGCTACACTCTTTAGCAAATGTTGTTAAATCATTTTGCATGTAAATTTGTTCACATAAAAATAATTCGTAATTCATTTTATCATCATAATTATTCATATTATATTCCTCCTTAATTAAAGTACATTGTTTGAAGTGGTTCATGTAAATATTTATTCCACTTCTTATGATAATATCTTACTTTATTATTAAATTCCATTGTTTTCTTAGTTTCTTCATAGAATTTTTTTACTTCATTTAATAATCTAGCTTGTTGCACGGTAAAATCATTTGCTGCTCTAAGTTTAGCTGCTAATATTTGAGTTCCATATTTATTCATATCATATATTAAACTCTCATATTTTACTAAAACTTCATTTAATTTTTTTGAATTAACTCTATCCCATTCATATTCTTTAAAATCTTTTTGAAATTCATCTAATGTATCTAAAGCGTCCTTAGAAAGTGTTTCAAATTTTTCTTTATCTTTTTTGATAGAATCAATCAATCCGTCAGATATTTTATTATAATCTAAAAAATCCCCAGTCATTATTTGTGATATTACACTTAGAGGAACAACTTCTTTAACTTTTTCCCCGTCATGCATATCTGTAAATAATTTATTTCCAGTAAAATCATTTTTACTATAAAAAGATGATCCTGTTAATAATTTTATAGGATCAAATCTTAAAAATGTTGATGATAATTCAGCCAATTTCCAGGATTGTTTTTTCATACAATCTGAAATTTTAAGAATAAATTCATATACATCAACAAAGCATTCTATATTTGGAATTTTATCATCAAATACATATTCATAGTATTCAATTTCCATTCTTTCATTTGGTTTTTTCAACTCTTGGCTTAGATAATATTCATCGTCTTTAGTTTTAGTTCTAGGCTTAAAATATTTTCCTTTACCAGTTGTTAATTTAGTTTTTGGTTTTGAATCTGATTCATCTTTATTATCTTCAGGTTGTTCAGGTTCAGCTTCGACAGTTTTGTCTTTTTCAGCTTCTTCTTTAAGTTCTTCTTCAGCTTTTTTTGCTTGAGAAGATGTATTTTCTTTTACATTTTTTGATTTTTTAAATACATTTATAAATTTATTAAACATATCTGATACAAATTTCATAAATCTTGATATTATCTTTTTTATTCTATCTATGATATTAGAAAATGCACCCTCTGTTATGCATATTTCACTAGATTCATTGATAGTATTAATGAAAAGTCTATTATTTGATGTATCAACAATATCTATTGCATTTATTTTTGTATCATTATTAAAATATATTCCCATCTTAATTCCTCCTTCATTTATATTTATTATATTGTTTAAAATATTGATGGATATAATAGCTATATTCTAAATAGAATATAGCTATATTAATTTAATTAATTATATACGTAATATTGGTTGTACTCATAATTTAACTTAGATACATGATCATATACATATTGATATTGACGCTCATTTTCATTGATGGCATCTAAACCTTTTTTTATTACATATAATACATCACACAATACACTGTGTAATACTGATGTGTATTTATTGGCTAAACCTTCAACAACTTTTGATGCAGATTTATTTTTATTTGATATTTCATTTATTTTTGGAACGAAATCACTAAAATCATTTTCAATATCTTTTAAAGATTTTTGTGCTTCTTTTTCTGTTTTAACAATAAAACTTTTAATTGAATCAATATGTCTTTCATAAAATCCATATACAATACCTTTAAAATCTGGTTGTTTAACAACCATATTAGATTTTTTAGTTTGACCACTTCTATATGAGGTAAATACATTATTTTCAAAATCAGAATTAGACATTGGTTCAGATTTAAACTGATCATTCATTCTAAGTATTGAATATCTAGATCCATTAAATTGTTTAAATAATTCTTGTATATAAGATTCATTTATATTTGGAACATATTCACTATTTTCTTCAAGTTTATCTAAAATTTTGTTTAATACACTTCCAAACGCTAAATGATATAATGTAGTAAACTTATAACTTGGTATATCCATATCAAAACTGTATATAAAACCTTCATATTTAAATGTAAAATGTTCTAATGGAGGTTTATTATTTTTAAGTTCTTCTTTTCTTTTTTCTTCTCTTTTTCTAAATTCCTCATCTTTTCGTTTTCTTTCTTGCTCTTCAGCTTCCCACTTTTTCCTTCTTTCTTCTTCTCTAATTTTGTTTTCTTTTTCCTCTTCAATTCTTCTTTTTCTTTCCATTTCAGCTTTAGTTGCATCACTTAATTCTTTGTTGTCATCTAAATCTGGATTTAATGATACAGTTAATACATCTAATATAAAATCTAATTTCTTTTTAGAGAAATTCTTTTTTAATTTTTTGGTGATTTCTTTATAATACTGCCAATTCCATTTAGTTTGGTCGGATATTAATAAACTATTATCATCTTTTTCAAATATATCAATGTTTTTATTAAAATCTAGAATGTGTTTAATTAAATCTTTGGTATATTGATTTCTTGATGATAATTCATTAAATATTTCATGTCGTGCATCTTTTATTTTTTCATCATTCCATCTTTTATCAAAATCTGCTTTTCGTTTTGCTTCTTCTTCTTTTTCAGCTTTAGGATCTTTTTTCTTTACATTTGATTTTTCTTCATGTTCCTCTATACGTTTAGCTCTATCATTTTTTGTTTGAATTTCTTTTCTCTTAAATAATGCTAAAAATTTATGAAACATTGTAGAGATACATTTAAGAAATTTATCTATCATTTCTTTGATTTTATTAAATATATTAGATATAAATCCTTCATTTAATATATTATTTTGATTATTTATAAAGTGGCAATAATCTATATTATAATTATATAAATCATTATACTCTAATAATAATGGGTATACTTTATTTATTTCTTGATGATATATACTCATATTAATACCCTCCTAGTTTATTATATCATTTAATTGTTCTAAATATTCTTTTGCTGCTTTTAATTTATTTGTATATACTTGAAGGTATACTGATGTATTTATATTTATCATTTTTGTAAGTATAGCAGTTATACTATGATATATATTTAGTATATCTGGAGCTCCTGCTAAACCATCTGATATTTTATTTGTAAATGTTTCTATACTCTTTTCAAGATCTTTATATGTCATCTCCATTTTAAGTCTATCATTATTTATTGTTTCTTCAATTTCTTTATAGTCTTCAAATTCTCTTTTATATTTTTCAATTGTATCTTTATTAGTAAGGTCTATAGTAATCTCTATTCCACCATCTCTAAATAATTTCCATAATATTTCTTCAAAATCTTCGGCTGCTATTTTTGTTTCATAGTTTATAGAATACTGCCTAGTCCTATCTTCATAATAATTTGCAATTGTATTATCTAATTTTTGAAAATATGAAGTTAATGTATCCCTTTGATCTTCAAAACGTGGTAATCCACATAATATAGTTTGCACATCTTTTAATGTAAGTTCAACTGAATCTTTTCCACTATTTATCATAGGATATTGTCCGTATATTATATAATTATATCCTTTATAATTGGTAGGGTCTCCTTTGAATGCAGATTTTCTCCTTTTTGTTTTAATATTTTTTATTATTTCTCTTATCTTTTTAGTAAATTTATTAAAAAGATCTCTAATAAATTTTATTATTTTATCAATAATTTTTCTTATATTTTGCATGAAATCATTAAATGATTCATTTAATACTACAGTATTTGTATTTTCAACTAATGATTTATATAATATCTTTTTACCATCACATAATTCCTTATTGATATTATTATTGAAATTCATCCATTCTAATACATAATTATCCTCAATATTATTTTCATTAATAATATTTTGTTTATTTTCGTTAAAAGCATTTAATATATTCATATTATTTATCCTCCTTATTTTTGTATTTATCTTTATTAAAGCTTGATGGAGCTTTTTGATAAAAATCAAAACAATCTTTATATGCTTGTAATTTTGCAGAGAATGTTAATGCATGTATTGAGCACATATTTTGAATTTGGTCTGCTCTATCTTTCATAATTATATTTACCTGAGCATCTATTTTATCAGATCCACTATGTTGTATTAATTTATTCATGCTATTCTCTAACTCTTTATACTCTTTTTCTATATTAGTCTTAGTAGTTTTAATTGACCTACATATATTTTTATATCCTTCTATAAATGTCAATGCATTTTCTAAAAATTGTTTGTCTACATGTATTTTTGTTTCTTCAAGTTTTCCACTTCTAAATATTTTTTTCAATTCATCATTAAAATCTCCACCAGTTATCTCATATGTTTTATTTAAAACTTTTCCTCTAAATTTATCATAAAATACAGTTCCCGAAGAAGATTTAAATGTTTTTTTATATTCTATAATCTTATTAAACTTTTCATCATCATCTATACTTGAATTGTTTAGTATTTTATTTATATCATCTATTGAAAATTTCTCATTACATTCAGTCCATTTACATAAACTTGGAGCATAAGGAATATCCTCTGAGAATGTATATACATATCCCATCACATCTTTCTCATCTCCATGTTTAAACTCATCTATTTTATTTTTTAATTTTCCAATATAAGCTGTATTTGAATCAAAACTAAATATCCAATGTCTAAAATTATTAGCCTGTTTTGCTAAAAAATTTATAAATCTTAAAATTATATTTCTAATTATTCTAAACACTCCTTCTAATATGCTTTTACCTACACCTTCTGTTATGGATAAATACATATTCTTTTTAAATGTATTTAATTCTTTTTCAGATTCTAATATATAATTATAAGAATTTAAATTAAAATTTTCATCTATTTTATTTAATGATAACATATTATCTTTGTTTTTGTTATTAAATGATTCCAATATATTCATATTATATCAACTCCTTAAAAAAATAAAGGATTACCTTTACGGTAATCCTTTTTGGTCTTCTATTTAAAAGTAAGTTCACCTAAGAATCCACCTTCATAGAATGATTCTTTTATATTTTCATCTTTCTTTTTATCAGGAACATTTCCTAATAATTTGACACACATAGCTTTGCATTGTCTTGATTTAGCTTTTAATGTGTTTATTATAGCTCCATTAATATCTTGCATAACTTTAACTTCTTCTTTATAAACATTTACAGCATTACTCATAGCTTTTATTCTGTTAGAAGCAGTGTCTTCTTTACCTTCACCTTTTTCAACAGAACCTTTAGCTTTGTTTAAAGCTGTAATTATTTTATTAATTGAAGTTTTTATATCTTCTGCAGATTTTTTAGCTTTTTCTTTGATATCTTTAGCATCAGTTAATGTCTTGATTATATCTTCAATATTTACTGATTTGATATCTTCTTTCTCAGATTTAGTTCCTCTAAGAGCTTTAAATAACTCACTTGAAAATTCTTTAGATGATAAAGATTCTTTACTGAAAACTTTACCTCTAAATAAATCACCAAAGTTATCTACGTTTGAATATGCTTCATTACTCTTCTTAATAGCATCATCACCAGCATTACTTAATCCTGATAATAAAACTCCTTTACCTGTTGCAACACTATCAAAATCACTTGAATGATCTACTGTTACAGCATCTAAAGTAAAGTTATAACCTTTGAAATCTTTTAAATCTGATGTTGTTTTAAGTTCACGAAGTTTAGGTGCATATCTATTGATGAATGATTTATCAGTTCTGATCCATCCTTCAACTAATGATAAAAACTTAGTGAATAATCCTTGAACTTTTTTCCATATAGTCATAAAGAAGTTCTTAACTGTTTCTACATATTTAGAAAGGTTAGCTCCTTCATATACCATTTCTTCTCCAGTTTGTTCGAAATGAGCTAGTTCTGATATACCTACCCATTCCATCATTTTATTATAGTTTTCTTCACTTTCTATAATTATATTGTAAGCACCTTCCATTAAAGTATTCGCTTCGCATGGTATTGGCTCACAGTTATCTAATTCAGTCATTGTTTGATTTTCATTTAATGAAAAAACTCCCATTTTTTATTCCTCCTTATTTTTTATAGTGGGAAAAGACTCTATAAAAGAGTCTTTATTTATTAAGCTTCATTCTCCATAAATTCAAAACTTTCGAATAAGCTTTCAACTTCATATTGTTCCATATCACCTACAGCTTCTGTGAATATAGCACCTTCATGCTTTAATGCACTATGTGATGCAGCCATACTGAACAATCTTCTTGATTGTGTTATATTGAATTTTACATAGTCAATGTTTGCTTGTGTTGCTTTAGCAGAACATTGTTGTAAGTTAGATAATGATTTGTGCATAGCTGTTAGTCTTTTAGTAACTATAGCTTTACGTCCTTCATTACCAGTTGATGTTTTAACAGTTGATTTATCGCCTTCTTTTCCATAGCTAAATTCAACTGATTTTTCTGATCCTACTTTTGATTTGGCACTATCAATATTCTTTAAAAGAGTTTTAAAGAAGCTATCAGTTTCTGCTTGTGCCTTTTTCAATTTTTTAGTATTATTTTCAGTTTTTAAACCTTCTGAAACTTTTGTTAATATTTCTGAAGTAAAACCTGTTTCTTCTTTTTCTTCATTAAAGAAATACTCATGAGCTTTCTTTAAATATTCTGAAGGTTTTACTTGTCCAGCACCAATTGTAGCACCTAATAGTTCTTCTAGTTCTTTACTATAATCTCTATTAAGTAATTGGTCTTCTTTTAATCCTACTATTTCACTTATTACCCCATCAGCACTACGCTCCATAGGCTTAGTAGATGTATTTGATGTTGGTGGCTGCCATTTGAATTTTAATTCTTTTAAATGACCAGCATTTATGTTATCATCTACTGATTTTTCATATTTTTGTAAGAATTTTTTATTATCTTTTAAAAATACTGTATTTAATTTTACTAAGAATGCATGATAAACACCTTTGATTTTCTCCCAAGCTTTCATAATTGCATTCTTAATTTTTTGCCATAATGTTTCATTTGCTTCTTCTGTGAATACCTCTAATTCAGCTCCTTCTTTTATACATTGAGCTTCTAAGAAATCACTTTTTATTACTGCGTCGAACATTGCTTTATCGTTTTCACAGTTTTCTAACAACATGCTTACAAGTCCAGCGGTTCCAACGTAGTTTTCATTTGCTTCTGCTACATATTCATCTCCAAATGAGATTCTATTATTTGAGTAAACACCCATCTTTATCAATTCCTTTCTCTTTTAATTTTATTAGACATTTGTTTGTCTATCAATTTATTTATATGTTCCTAGAGCTAAAATCATATTTCCATATTTTAAAGAACTTTATTATTTAAAATATAGCAGATGATGCTGAGTCAGGAACAGAACTAACTATTTCTTTAGCTTTATATTGCTTTTTAGAATTTGATATTTCCTTGGTTGCTTCTTTTTCAGCTTTCTTACTTGTGATTGAAATCTTATTAGCTATTTTTTGCATAGTATCTGCAATCTTAAGTTGTTTTGCTGAAGTTTCTTTTGATTGAGTTTTACTTAATCCACTATTTTGTAAATTGTATGCATTTATTTTTAATAAATTTGATTGCACTTCAAAATAGTCTGCTACTTTTGTTCTACTATAGAAGAAGAAAAATACAAGCTCTCTTAATAAAGGAATAATATTTAATATTAAAGCCAATGCTGAAGTAAGAGCTATAAGTGTTCCTATTCCTGCTCCAGTTAAATTTTTTATATTCTTTTTAATTATATAATCTAGACTATGGTCTAATTGATTTGATTTACATGAACCATTAAATTTATCTAGATTTTTAAATAATAAGTTTTGTTTTGTTTTAGTCATAGATACTTTATCTAATACTATATCAAAACCATCTGTATTAGGTTCTTTAATAAATTCAACAGAAGTTGAAATTAAAAAAGAAATACTGCTTATGATTGAAAGAGTTACTGTACAATATACTATCATAGGTAACTCAACATTCATTCTAAATGCTTTTTCGAATAAATTTTTTCTATCTTCTATATTTTTAAGAGCATCTGCTATTATATCAATTGGTGTTGTATCTTGCTTATACTCTTTTAATAATGAAGATAATATATCAATACATTGATTTATTTGTTCATAGTTTTCTAGTTTGGTTATATCACCTTTTGTTTTAGGAATATTACCAAAATCTATATCATCTATTCTGTTTATGATATTATCGTATAATTTAGAAGCTAATGAATTTAATATCATATTTTGATCGGCTTCATTTACACTTATCATTATTTTTCTTGTGTCTCTATCTTGTATATCAAAATATTCTTTAACTATTAAGTCATAATCTTGTTTTATCATTTTGATACCTCCTATCTAGAAACCTTAGTCATAAGGTTTACTATTTTCTTATATTCATTATTTGTATTTTCTCTTTCTAATTGATTAAATGGAACTGTTTCAAATATATGATCACCTGTATCAAACATAAATTCTGCAGTTTCCATTGATTCATCAACTATACATAATCCCATAAGGTTATAAGCTTCCATAATTTTAGAAGCAGCCTTTGGATTTTCTATATTTATATTATTGTTTTTCTTTAGATATTCAACTTCTTCACTAGACATAACTAATGTACTAATTGCAGAAGCATCATTTACTTTATTTAGGCGTCTTTTAACCCTACTCTTTAATGCTCTTCTTTCTAATAATTTCCATAATTGAGATGAAGAACCTTTCTTAGCTTGAGATAAGGCGTCTAATTTTGCTCTATCAATTGCAAATAAAAAGTCTCTACAGAAACTAATTTCTCTTGTAGTTGCTTTTATTAATTTTAATAATTCATTTTGATCATCATATTTTAAAACTACTCTGTTTATCATATCTGATGAATCAACTGGATATATTTTTGATTTTACTCCAATTACTGCTTGTATTGGAGCTGGAGTATTTGAATCTTTAGTCATAAAATTTATTACCATCATTGTTGGTACTAGTTCATTAGCTTTTTTAACATCACTATCTAATAAACTATTTTTAATTACATCTTGTTTTGATTTTGCATAGTCTACACCATCTTTTAAATATTTAGCGGTGTTTAATTTAGTATCATTTGTATTTTGTTTCTTAGATTCACGCATAATCATAGGTTTTCCTGAATATGTGTTGCTAACAACTTTAAATTCTTGTAAACTAGACTCAGATATACTATCTGGTAGAGTATAGTTTATATTTCTTAAATCTTTCTTTGCAGCTTCATATATTTGCATATTATTTATTCTTATACATGATTCAGTTTTTGATGTTAATGAATCCATAGCATCGATAAATGAATCTATTGATATATCATTATCCATTGCTAAGTTTGTATGGAATTGCTTTATATAATCTATTGCATTTTCGGCGTTACTTATACTTATTGCACTAAATAGCATTTGCAACATAGTAACTGCCTTTCTTTCAATTGCTTTTGAAACCATTGATACGGTTCCTATACTTAAGTTTTTACTAGCTATCACTGGAAAAACTAAAGTTAAGTTTGATGAGGCTTTAGCTAAAGAACTAAAACTATGCGGATTTTTCTTTCCAAATAAGTCCTTTATTTCTTTAGAATTTTTTATATCGCCTACTATATCTATAATATCTCTTATAATTGTTTCATGGATTGTTTCACATCCCATTTTATATTCCTCCTTATATTTTAATTTAATTGTATGTTAATATACATAAAAAATAAAGACATACAGTTTATTATTATCTGGTACGATGTATTGGTCGTATCAGTCCATCATTATTATTATTCATATTAATATTAACGTTTATATTTATAATTATATTTTTGGGTTGAATTGTTTCATCATCATATTCTTCTTGCCCTGCAGCTTCTCTAAATATTTGTGCAACAAATGGTGCCCAATCTTCACATAAATTTTTATTCATATTTAATCATCTCCATATTTTTATTTACGTCATAATCAATTTAATGATAACTGTTAGGTGAGGGAGTGATTTTATACTTTATTATTTATGTAACTGTATGTCTTTATTTCATATATATAATATATACTTGAAATAAACTTTATTAATTAAACATTTAATTAATTAAAAATAGAAAGGAGCGTGATATTATGTCTAATCCTAATGAAATAGACATAGTAAATTTATCATCTTATATAGAAGATGATGACATAAATAAGATTAAAAGATCTAATTTAATATACGATAGAGATGATATGGATTATTATGAGAAATTTCCTAGGTTTGGGTGTAACGATCCATTCAATAATTTTGATGGTTCTAAAGAATATGTATTCTTTACAAAACCTGATTTACATTTATATGATGGATCTGGTACACTAAATAAAGAAATTGCTAGTTATCCATTTTTTAAAGATTGTCATTTAAGATATTATAATGTGATGAGATCATTACAAAGTTCTTATAATGATACAACTGATACACCTTTTTTAAATATACTAAGTGGTAAGAAGCAAAATAATTTAGATTTACCAAGTATAACTGCAGAAGATGGTGAAACATCAGCAACTATATATGGAGCATCAATGAGTTATATGAGAAATTCAGAAAAATCAGATGATCATCATGAGTTTAGTATGGAGTTTAAAGATACTAGATATACTGAAATATACATGATGTTTAAGATATGGGATGAATATACTAGATTAAAAGATTTAGGAGTGATAACTCCTCCTAGTAGAAGGTATATCGAAAATAAAGAATTACATGACCAAATTTCTTGGTATAAATTTATAGTAGATGATGATGGAGAATCCATTATATTTTTTGCTAAAGGGTGGGGAGTATTTCCAAAGAATGTTCCAAGAGAAGTATTTTCATCATTAACAGATGATGAAAATTATAGTATTAACTTTCATACAACTTTTGTAGAAGATATGAATCCATTAATTATTAGTGAATTTAATAATTTAGTTATAAATAAATTAAGAAGACAATCTAAGGACTTACCTTTATATGATAGTAGTATCGGAAGAATTAGTGGCGAATGGGCTAATATTCCATATGTACAATTATATCATACAAATAATGAAATGGCTAAATATGATAGAGCCCCTAGATATAAATTGAAGTGGAGGTAATCAATATGTATATACCAGATATATATAGAATTTCAGATACAGTAAATGAAATTCAAAGAAAATATATGAAAGATTTAAATGAGGATACCTTATTTATGGGTATTTATGGATATATGAATGAAATATTTTCAAACAATATTCAAGATACAATTATAACAGCAACAGAATGGGGAAATGAAGCTTTCCCTATTAGATCAAAATTTGAAAAGACTATATTAACAAATGCAATAACTTACAATGTAAATAATATAAATGCAACACCTGCTAAAATGACAGTAATGCTTGGATTTATAAAAAGAGAATTAGATCAAAATATGGTTAAAGATACATTTGTACTAGATAAGGATTGTAAAATCATGGTTGGTGATTTTGAATATCATTTAGATTATGATTTAATAATTACAAAAGACCATCTTATAGATAATGTATATTCTGCTAGATATGATATGGAAAGAAAGAATATAATATCAGAAGTAACTAATCCATATTCATATTTAGAACCACCAATTATATTAAAAATGGATAATGATGATTTTGTATTTATTACATGTACAATACGTCAAGTGGAATTAGTAAAATTATATAAAAAAATCATAAGTAATAATATGCTTGAAAATAAGACTTTTGATTTTTCTTTTGATAAACAACTTGCATCATTTGATGTTAAAGTAACAGAGGGTAATAAAACAACTTATCTTACTCCAATATTTGAGGGTATGCCATTAAACGGTAAAGCCAAATATTGTTTTTATAGTTATATAGATAAGAATACAATAAGAGTAAAATTTGATAGAGGATCATACGAACCTAAAATAAATTGTAATGTAGAAATTATAGTTCAAAATACTAAAGGTGATGAAGGAAACTTTATTTATAAAGATGATATAATAGTATCATTACAATCTGAAAAGATAAATTATAAAGGGATGAGTATGCTAGTAAAACCAGTTACTTCATCTGTAGATGGTATTAATAGAAAATCTATGAAAGAATTAAAAGAAATAATTCCTAAAGAAATATTATCAAGAGGAAATATTACAAATAATAAAGACTTAGAGAATTTCTTTAATATGATGGATTACAATAATAGATTGATGTTCTATAGAAGAAGAGATAACCAAATTGAAAGATTATATTATGCATATATGCTTGTAAAAGATAACGATAATAATGTAATTCCAACTAATACAATCAATTTAAGAATACCAACAAATCAATTTGATTATAATGAAGACGGAAGATATATATTAAATCCAGGAAAGTTTATAGAGTATGATCCACAATCTGAAAATGGAACTATAGCTACTAAAGAGATTAATAAAGATAAAATATATGAAAATGAATCAAAAGGATTTATATATTCATCACCATTTACAATAGTGGTAAATAAAGATCCATTGTGTGCTTCATATTATTTAAGTCAAATTAATAGAGATTATAAGTTTAAATTCACTTATATAAATAATACATCATTACAGTTTATATCTTCATCTATACATTGTTATAGAAACTATATAAACTCTCCGAATTATAAATTAACAACTCATATTAACCAAACTATGAACGTTGATAAAAATTTAGTGAGATATACTGATAATGGAATTGACTCAAGTATTCTTCCAGTATTAGTAATATCAATAGATAAGTATAAATATTATGTAAAAGGTAAAATAACATCTTTTAATAGATCTACATTTAGATATGATGTAGAGTTTGAACTTGAAAGTAATAATATGATTAATGCTGAAAATAAAATAAGAATAGATAATGTTTATAGTGGTGGAACTAGTGATAAAACTTATATATATGCAGATCATTCTATAAAGATGGCTATGTATGTATTAGTTAAATTTGATAATAATGATGGAATTATAAATGATTTAGGAGAAATAGAAGGAATAGTTCCAGGTCTTAAAGGATATACTTTATGTAATAAATATGATACTATAGAACCTGTAGATTTATTTTTTAATTATTCAAATATAATAAAATCTAAAGTTTCATTAATTGGAAAAAAAGATGATAATTATATATTTGATATAAATAGTTCTCCAGTTGTAAGATATTCATATTTAGATGACATTGAGAGATGTAATAATATATTAAGTTACATTCAATATAGAAAAGCGTATATAGATAGTGCTCTTAATGTAATAGAAAATTCATTTACAGTAGATTTAAAATTCTTTAATACTTATGGTCCATCTAGAATGTTTAAGATTGGTCATAATAATGAAAGATTAGATAAGGTAAATCTATCATTGAAATTCAAAATACATCAATATGCTGGTAGTGATAAGCACACTAAAGAGCATATTATTTATGAGATAAAAGAATATATCGAAAATATAAATGATGTAAATAATAAAATAGTTTCTATAACAAACTTAACTACAGATATTATGAATAAATTTAAGTCAGATATTAAATATATTGAATTTGTGGGAATAAATAATTATAATTCTTTATATCAATATTTAGAAAAAACTGAATTAAATATTATAGATCAAGTTCCTGAGTTCCTTAATATAAATCTGACTGAAGATTTAAAACCAGATATCGATATTGAATTAGTTTAACATAGAAATAAATTTTAAAAAGGAGGAAATATAAATGAGTTTATATAAACCAAATGCTGAATATACTCACTTACTTCTTGATGAGTATAATAGAACACACAATAAAAATAATGTAACTATTCAAGAAGCTGGTAGAATAAGAACAGAAAATGCATTAAATGAGGAAAAAATAAGAATTGCAAATCATCAAGCTAGACTTTCATCTGATAGAAGAAAACCAGGTGAATTTAAAAGTAATGTAAAAGAATCATTATTAAAAGAAGCAATATATACAATATATAATGAATCTTTACCTGATAGCTTACAAAACTATAATGAATCAATAAAAAGAAATTTAGTTGATCAATTTGTTGTAGAAGAAGGTACGGATGAATTATTAAGAAGATTCAAAACAAAATCTTATTTATTATCTGAATTAGCACTTATAGTAGAAGAATGTACTCAAGAAATATTTGAAGAAGCTGAAAGTACATCTAATTTTGATACAATATCAAATCAAGATGCAAAAGATAGTTTCTTTAAAAAGATTGAAGGGAAAGATATAGGTGCAGTAAGTAGTATTATAAGGCACAGAGTTGCAAATACTATAGATGAATTTCTTACTGATAATGCAAAAGACCAAATAAAAATAAAAGAAACTTTACAAAAAACTAAACAAAAAATAGATTCTTTAGATACTGAAGATGAAGGTATAAAAGAATCATATTCAAATATAGGAAAAGCAAGGGTTTCTTATATACAATCAAATAGACCAAAAACTATTTTTGAAAGTATGGTTTATAATCTATCTGATAGTGTATTTAAAAATGATACTTTAAAAGAAATGTATCTTAAAAATAATGATATTGATATTGAATCAGTAGTTGAAACTTGTAGAGTAATATATACAATGCTTGAAACTGTGAATACTACCAAGATGAAAAATATTGATGAATCATATATAGATAAAATTTTAAAAAGCTTAAATTAGACGGAAGATATCCCTATAGGTTCAACCTATAGGGATATTTTATATATAAATTACTATAATATTATCTAATACCAATGTAATATTATAGAATAAATATGTTTTTGTTGGATCTGTAAAGTAAGATAATTCAGTTCCATTTAAATCATATTTACTTATATTTATTGGATTGTTGAAAATATTACTTAAAATATTCATGCTACACCCAAAGAAATTTAAAAATATACCATTTAATATTTTATAATAATACTCAGTTGTGCATGAATAAGATGCCATTTTCTTCATATCAGTTTTCTTAATTTTAATCTTTATAGTATTGCTACTTTCAAATTCAATATTAAAAAGATTAAAATTATCTTCAATGAATCTCATCAATGTATTTATTGTATCTTGATTGTAAAATTGTTCATATAAAATTGTTTTTATTTTTGTAACTGTATTTAGTTCTATGTCTAATCCTGTTAAATGTCTATTTTCACATATATTATTAAACATTGTTCGTCCCTCCAAAGTATAGAGCTTCTTGCTCTATTTTTTTATTTATACTATTGTATTGATATTTATTATAAAGCATGTTTAAAAATCTTAATTTAATTTCAACTCTTGGTAATATTGAGTAAAACTTATTTAGTGTTCCACTTATTACTAGAGTATCATCTAGCCAGACATTATGGTTAAACATATCTGAATATTTCTTTCCTATATTATCCCAGTCTGGTTTAGTTATTGGTCTTATTAATCCTATTTCTGCTAAAAACGTATCTGTTTTACTAAATGCAGAAGGTGTTTTTACATATACATTGTATTCAACTATACATGGTGTATATATTAATTGGTTTAGTTGAACTAATTCATTGTCAACCATTCTTTTCATAAATAAACTATCATCTTTTGCATTTATACTATATACATGAACAAAAGAACCGTTATTTATTGCCTCATTTACTAAATTTTTCCTGTTTATTAATCTGAACCTAGGTCTTGGTGTACCTTCAGGTTCTTCAAATAATCTTATTATTATATCATTGTAATATAATGCTCCTAGCATATTACTTTGTTTATCTAATATTTCTCTTGCTTTTGAATCTGTTATGTTATAAGTGTCATACATCCAATCTAATCTTTCATGGTAATCTATTGGAATATGACCATATTTTTGCTGGTATTCTGCTTCTTTAATTTTTCTATTCTTTTTCATAAAATCACCTTATAAAATTATATTAAGATATAGATTATCTATATCTTAATATATTGTTTACGTAATGTTAACATTTTACCTTAAGTCACTTAATAAATTCGATATGGCTTGTTTTACACCAAGGAATCCATTAAATGTAAGAGTATCTTTAACTTTGTTTTTTACATTCATATATATAATATCAACAGATCTTTTTAATTCAGGTTTATTAACGTTTATACCACATAAGTTTGCTAAATAATCTAGCATCATTGTATTACTAAATGAATCAATAAAACTTGAATTTTTAGAATCTCCAAAAACTGTTATAGGTAGTGCTTCATATAAGTCTTTTATAGTAAAATGTACATCAACCTCAGTTGGTAATCCGTTTAATGTCCATCTTCCTTTATCTCCTTTATTAATACTCATTGAAGTTATCATTCCCATATTTACATTAAAGAATCCTTTATAGTATGCTCTTATTAAAAACGGAGACATATATCCATGTGTTCCAATTTGTTGTGAAGCAGCAAAGCATATTAAATGTAATAAAGGTACTCCTATGTTTAAATACCAACTTAAGTTATCACAATCAGGAGTTCTTAGCTTTATACTAATATCATATGACGTAGAAAACTCTGAGTCCTTCCATATCTGTGGGAAAGTCATTTTACCACCTGCAATTACAGTGGTTATTCCTCCTGTTAAAGTATTTATTAAATCTTCAGGTAATATACTTTTGTATTTATCGGTAAATTTTTTAAATTCATTCATTGTCGCATCATAGTTTTCTTGTTTAAATTTATCAAACATTTTTCCAGCAGAGCCAGCGTACCCTCCAATTAAGAATTGTAATTCCTGACCCATTCCTGAAACGTTATTTACATTACTTGCCATCATACTCTCTGATACAGTATTACTGAATGATTGAGATATCTGAGTTTCTGAATCTACATAAAATGCTACACATTCATCGCATGATATTAAGTTTTTAAAAGATGAGTTTATATATTTCGACCAATCAAAAGATTCTAAAGTTTGTCCATATACAACTTCATTATTAATATTTAATAATCTAGACATTATTCTGCACATTGAATTTACAATTTGATAATATTGCTTATATGCATATTTAAATGTATATAGTTTACCATCTTTATTATTTATTATTTTATTAGCTATATCTGATTTTACATCTACTAATGATTTTAAAAAGTCATTCTTATCATCATCACTATATCCTTTCATAAAACATGGTCTACCTGGACTCATAAGTAATACAGGTAATCTAGATAATATTTTATCCGAGAATTTTCTACCAAATTTTCCACTTGCAATTTTCTCATCTACAATATCTGAAAATTGATATGGCATTCCATGTATCCCTCTAGCATCCTTAATAAATTGAGCAGCTTTACCTGATGAATTTTTTGAATCAGCACTATTAATAAATGGAGAATAAAATACTTTATGCATTTTATGCTCTTTTTCTTTAACCTGTGTATTTATATTTTTTATATTTGAAGTTGTTATCTCGTCTTTCTTCTCATCATGCACGTTTTCTATTTTTAATAAAAGATGTGATGAATCTGTCATACAACTCCAACCGTTACCGATTTTAAACCAATTTCCATCTTTTTCGGTTGTTATAAAACTTTCACCTTTATATGCTAGTCCTATTACTTTAGAATTTGGTGAAGGTTTTAATCTTATTTTTACAATATCTGAAAATATTGTTACTTTATATTTCTCCATAATAATTCCTCCTATTATAATTTGATTATAATAATGTTCGAAGGAGTAATTTTAACTCCTTCGAACTTATTTTATTCAGATGCTAATGCTTGTAGTGTGTTTAGTAAAAATTGATTGTCTAAGTTATCATTTTGTTTTACATGGTCTTTAATAACATTAATAACTTGATTTTTTATATCTCCTTTATTACCTCTTATATCACTTATTTTCTTCTTAGTATTACTATCAAGCTTAATACCTGAACTTTCAGTTAATATTTTTACAATTTGTGTTAAACAGCTTGTGTTATCAGAGATTTTGATTAATACGTTTAAGATTGCAGAAATAACTTGGCTTGATATAGAGCTATTGTTTTGTTGATCTCCATACATTACAGGTTTACCTTCTTGGGTCTTAATCTTAAATTTCTCTCCTCCGATAGCAGTTGGAGCTGCTCCGTTATTATATAAACTCTTTAGATAATCGTTAGGATTTACTTTAGAATTATTATCAGTTCCTCTTACTTCATAATGTAAATGAGGTCCAGTTGCATTACCAGTTTGTCCTACAGTTCCTATAGTTTCACCTTCAGTAACTTTAGCACCCACTTCTAATGAACTTTGCTTATTCATATGAGCAAAATAATGATAATATCCTTTTGAGTCTTTTATAACTACATAGTTTCCATAACTTCTTCCGTTGTTTGCCACATTCTTATATACAACTCCATCAATTGGACTTTTTATTTCAGTTCCTTCTTTTGTTGCATAGTCTATACCAAAGTGTGGAGAAGCATGACCACGAATATGTCTAGCTGGATCTATATTAGATGAAATTTTAGCCCCTAAAGTCTTTTCAAAGAAATCATCTGCAACATGTTCTGAAGATGGGTTTAAAGCACCTTTAGCAGTTGGAGCTTGACTATTAGTTTGATTTTGACTTTGTTGCTGTCCACCTAATGGATCAATTGCATCGAATCCATAGAATTTGTTTAGTGCATTCATTGTAGCTTTTCCAGCGTCCATAAATAATGATGCGATTGATGGTTTTTCTGGTTGAGCTTGTGGTTGTTGTGATCCATCTGTAGGTGTTCCTGGAGCTGTGCTTGCAGTTACACTTCCATCTAGACCATCTTTTCCAGTAAGCTTTTTATAGAAACCTTTAACTCCTGGCACCCATTCGTTATTAGTTCCATTAGGATCATTTGATGCTCCTACTGGGCAGTATACACTTCCAATCTTCTCAATAGTATTTAATCCTTTATCAAAATAAGTTGTTTTTAAATTCTTGATAGAGAAATCTATACCATCTTGAATTGATGCGAAGTTTTTAGGTCCACCATTTCCGGAAATTCCTGCTGGGTTATTTTGTTTATCTAATGCATATGATTTACCGCCAGTTTCCATCATCATTATAGATGCGGCTAAAGCTGGGTCTACACCATATTTTGCAGAATCTTTTAAAATAACATCAGCATTATCTCTTAGTTTTCCTGCTGGGAAGAATGATTTAAGCTTATCTACAGTGATTACTGTATCATCTCCACCTCTTCCTAGTTTTTCTTTGATGAAGTTTTGTACCTTTTCAGTTCCAAATCCTCCACCAGCACCTGCATATGCTGGAGCTTTTCCTGAGAAGAATATATCAGCTTCTTCTTTTCTTCTTGTAACAAGTCCAGGTAATGTTTGACTTCCACAATGAACAAATTTCATGAACTCTGATCTTAAATCTTCACCTTTATCTCCTCCGCATATTTTCTTATATAAAGTAGATTTAAACAATGCTCCAGTTCCTAAGTTATATCCAAATGAACATAATGCATCAAACTCATTTTGGTTAAGTTTTACATTGTGTTTATCTAAATTAGCTTTTATTTCTTTTGCAGTTTGTTGTAACTCTTCATCTAAAGCTTTAGTAGCTTCAGCTTCTGTTACAGAACCTTTATTCATTATCCATCCATGAGTAGAACCATATCCTATAGTAGGAGTTCCACCTGAATCTAGATATCTATTGGCTCTAAATCCTTCTTTAGACTTAATATAGTTTACGACTGATGCAGATGCTAATCCTCCTGTAGGAGTTGAACTGGTATTTACACCTTGACTTCCAGATGATGATGAATTTCCTGCTAATGGATCGATTGCATCAAATCCATAGAATTTATTCATAGCATTCATTGTAGCTTTTCCCATATCCATAAATAATGATGCAATTGATGGTTTTTCTGGTTGAGGTGCAGGAGCTTGACCATCTTGTCCAGGTTGGGCATTTGGTGTACTACCAGCATTGTCAACTAATTTACCATCTAATGCTTTATTTGAAATAAATGCGGTTGCCATTTGACCTAATACTTCATTTTCAGTATAATCTTTAGAACGTCCTATTCTTATAGGGTCATTGATTTCAATATTTTTTCCGTCCATTCCAGCACCTACAACAAAGTGACCTCCTGAAGTAAATGGTGCACTACCACTTCCTGAGAATATTACTGGTTGTTTATTTTGTAAAGCTTTTAATATAGCAGATCTATCATTAGTTTGATTAAAATCTATACCATATTTTTTACCTATACTATCAAAGAAACCCCAAGATGTGCCATCAGATCCTCTAAATCCATGATCTACAGAATATTGTGCAGTATCTACTGGTGTAATACTTTTTCCTGTTAATGAACTAAGAACCATAGCCGCAGATGTTGGTCCGCAAGCAGATGTTTTTATAGTTCCTTTATATCCATAAGGTTTACTTGACCATTTAGGATCTCCTTGAGAATAATAAACCATTCCATTTTTAACAGTATCTCCATCACCAAATCCACCTTTAAGCCATCTTTGGTTTGGATTATCTATTATATTTGGTTTTCCATTAGGATTGATATTATAGTTTTGTCTTTGACGTTCATCTGGTCCATTTCCTCCTATTCCAAGTTTAGACATTAACCAGTTTTTACCAGCATTGTATTTATCACCAATCCAGTTTCCTGCTTGGTTCATTTTATCATAAGCCCATTGTTTTGCTTCAGCACCCTTTTTAGCTAACCATTGACCTGTATTTTTTAATTTATCTTTAGCATAATCGTACATATTAACCATGCCTTTAGCAAAGTTTGAATTTTTAACCTTTTCCCATAAGGATGGTTTCTTATTCTCTTTATCTTTCACTTCATGGTTATATTGTTCTACGTCATAATTAGTACCGTGTTGTTTATTGTAATCAGCAACATCTTTTTTAGCTTTATCTCTTAATTCTTTTAATTCTTTATCTTCTTTTCCGAATAAAGGCATTACATAATCTATAATAATATTAGCCCATATTTTTTCTGGGATAAATGCAGTTATCATAAATAAACCACTTAATGATTTAATTAAAGCTGCACATATCTTCATTCCAAATGATGGTTCTTGATCTATAGATAAAATATTTTTTGCATCTCTAAATCCTGATACGAAGTCTGCTACGGCAAATGCTAAGTTTAAAAGTCCACCTGTTCCTACAGCTGCTAATAACTTACCTGTTATAACAGCTCCAGCCTTTAATGCTCTCTCACTTATTTCTTTTACTACCATAGGTACAAATTTATCAAGTAATTGCTGAGCTTTCTTACCGCCTATAATTTTTTGTACTGCTGGATTACTTAATAATTTTTCTAAGAAAGATTTTATTCCCTTAACGAATGATTGTACTAATCCTCCATTATCTTTTACTTTAGTAGCCATTTCTGTAACTTTATCGGCTGCTTTATTAGGAAGTAAAGATTTAGCTTTTTGACCTATAGCCGCAAATATATTTTTAGTACCATTTACAGCACTTTCAAATACATTTTTAGTTTTGTCTTTTACTGTATTTGTAAAGTCGGCTGCTTTTTCACCTATCTTAGTGTCTTTAAATTTGTCTGCCATTCTAGACATTAATCCTGGTTTCTTAGTAGCAGCTTCTTCAGCTTCTTTTTCAGCATTCTTTCTTACAAAGTCTTTTCCTGTATAATTATTGATTTTTTCTAAAGCTTTATCAGTTAAAACATTATGAATGTTTTTAGCACCTTTTGCTCCGTATTCAATAGCATCTACAGTTCCTTTTCCAGCCATTTGTAAAGTAGTTTTTGTTGGGTGTAATAAGAATTGTGCTGCTTTTCCTCCTGTTGATTTCTCAGAGAATTTTTTACCAATTCTATTTAATCCAAACTTAGATGTTGCACCACCTGTTACTATATGTCTTCCAACAACAGATGCTCCTCTGTGTTCTAATGATTCTTCACCATGTTCTCCACTTAATCCAAGAGCCTTTTTAAGACCTCTTCCAAAAGCAGGTATAAGATCAGTAAATGCAAACTTAACTGCATGTGCAATCATATTAGGAAGATTTTCAGCTATAGCTGTTACACCTTTGCTTAAAACATTTCCAAGCATAGGAATACCTTTATTAGTAATCCATGGAATAGCATCCTTTTCAAGCCATGGTTTAAATGAATTTTGGTATACATTAGACATTACTGGTACTAAGAATTTTGAGCCAAATTCAATTAATTTAGGTAATGCAGCCATTCCCATTCCAATTCCAAGTATTTTCTTTAGAAGACCTCCGCCTCCTAATAAATGAGATAAGAATGATCCTTTTTCTTTAACTTTATCTTTTACAGCTTCTTTCTTCTTATGGAATCCATCAGCAAGTCTAGATAATAAAGATTTATTAGCTTTTTCTTCTTCATTTGCATTTTTAAGAGCTTTATTAGTTGAAGCGTCTCCTTTATCTGGAATCCATTCTCCAGATCTAGTTTTCTTATATTCAACTACGTTACCCTTAGTATCAGTAACAACTTTTCTTCTATCATCTTTATTAAGTTTTTCTTTGTTTAGCTTTATCATTTCTTGAACAGTATCTAAGAATTTAGATACATTATCTTTATCTAATACAGCTTCACCTGAACTTAATGTAGCAACTTGAGCTTTCTTTATCATTCCTCCATTTGCATAGTGTTCTATTGAGTTAAATAATTGATCTGCAACCTTATCTGAAGCTTGTCTTTCTTCTCTTAATTCTGGTGGAACTGGATTAGAAGACTTAGTTTCTTCTTTATCTTTTCCACGTTCATTAATAACTTCTTGAGTGGTTCTAACTTCTTTAGTTGGGTCTGCAACTTTTTGTAGTAGATCTATAGCTTTTTCAAATAAAGTTACCATGTCGTTATGATATGATTTATTCATATCCATTTCTGCTTCTTTTACTTTAGCTTGAGATTCTTCTACATCAATTGAGTCGTAATGATTATTCTTATTATTCTTTAATTCACTTTGTATATTTCTAGCGAATACATCTATATTTTTATCATTTATTTTTATACCAGTTTGTTTGTATAATTCATCATATAAATTTTGTCTTATATTATCTTTATTATCAGTAACATCGTCTATTTGCTGTAAACGATCATGCTTAGATCTCATAAATGATAATAATTCCATTTGCTCATCAGCAGACATAGCACTTGGATCCATCATTTTTAATGCATCTTTAATATCACCATTTTTGGATTTTTTTAATACATTAGTTACTTGACTTCCAGTATATCCACTATTAAATAGATGTCCACGTAATTCATCAATAGAATTTTCTTTAGCATTTTTTATATCAATATATTTTTGGAAATGTGGATTTAATTGTTCCAATAATTGATTTGATATATTACTTGGTAGTTTCTTAATATATTTTTCAACAGATTTAATGTCACCCTTTTTAAGGTATTTAAATATCTTTTCTTTTTCTTCATAGTCGTAAGTTTGATTTAATATATTATTAATATCACCTTTTACATTTTTATGCTTATCTTTAAGAGATTGATAATTATTCATATATTCAGATGCTTTATTTAATTTACTATTTTCTCTAGAACCATTAACTTGTAAAGCTAGCATTTGAGAAGCTAAAGTTAAATCTCCTGATTTTATCTTATCTAGTATTTTAGATTTAGCATCTTCACCTACAAGATCTCCTAATGAGTCATTTGCTTTGCTATATATATCTTGTTTCTTTTTGTTATTACTTTCAAGAGTATCGAAATACCCTGATTGTAATGAGCTCATAAATGATTTAGTATCTTTTTCAGATAATTTCTTACCTAATGCTTTTTCTAAACCATGTTTATCTTTCTCTGATAATAATTTTAATAATGCAGTTTTTGTTTCATCATCATTTCCAAATTTATTAGATATTAAATCAGTCATTTCATTATGCTTATATAATTCATCAGATTTCATATCATTTATAGTATTTTGGTGTTTGCGTATATAATCAAATATTTCAGGCTTTTCACCAGAAATATTAGTTTTCATATTCATAAGTTTTGTAGCCGCATTGAAATCGTGGCTATCAATTGCCTTCATTATTTTTTTAGAATCTTTGTAATTAAAATTACTTGATAGAGCTTCGCCCATTTCACTCATAGCATTTGCTCTACGTTGTTTTATTTCTTTATTATTAAATGTAAGAATTGATGTTTTTTCATTTATATCTTCTAGTCCTTGCTGGGATAAATTGCTTATAAATTGGTCAATTGATCTATATTTGTCTGAACCTAGTGCTTTTCTTATAAATCCGTTAGTATGATGATCTTTTCTAAATTGTAATTTTTCAGCCGCAGTCATATCATCTGCAGTGCCTTTTCTAATTTGATGAGCTCTTAATTTGTCTCCAAGATTTCCTGCAGCTTTGAATGGAGCAGAAATAACTTTTTTACCAACTTTAACTCCTAATTTTAAAGGTTTTAATACAGCATTTGATATAGGTTTAACTACGGTATCTTCTATAAATTTATGGAAAGGTACTCCAAATGATCCTTCGAAGAATTTATTGAATAGCATTCCCATTCCTTTTATAGCAGAACGTCCAAATAGTTTAAGCTGTTGCTTAGCTGGATCAAGGAATCTTTTAGCTGGGTTTATAATGTCATTATCTAAGAAATCTTTTATTTTAGTTCTAAAATCTTTCATACCATCTTTAAGTGGATCTATTAAATGTTTTCTGAAATCAGAAAGAACTCCATTTTCATATTTCTTAGTCTTTGGATTATACTTACCTATCATTAACTCTTGGAATTTCTTACTATCGGTAGCTATACCAGTTGCTGAACCTATTAATGCATTTCCTAATAATCCAAATGGACCAGTAAATGTACCAATTAAAGCTCCTGCAGCTGCTTTTGGTAGCAATTTCTTAAATTTATCCTTATGCTTATCTGATATTAATCCAGTATCACCAAATAACATTTTTTGCATAGTTCCATTATTCTTAATATATGAATATGATGCACCTAATAATGCTCCTCCAACTGGACCAAAAGGTACAAATGGCATTAATCCTGTAATTCCACCTGCTATTCCATAAGTTTTTAAGTCTGGGAAATATTTCTTAAAGATATCAATAGTATTTGGAGATACTAATCCACCTTCTCTTTTTCCATCAACCATTTTACCGAATAACCATTCTTGTGCTTTATCACTATGCTTAACTAATGATACACCAGCTCCAATAGAAGCTCCTAATAGAGGACCTCCGATAGCTCCTGTTACTAATGATAAACCTCCACCTAATAAAGAACTTCCGATAGTTTCAGGGAAATATTTCTTAAACCCTTTTCCCATATCAGACATTACTTCACCAAATTTCTTATTTTCACTTTCAGGGTCTAATCCAAATAATGCTTGAGTTGCAGCTGTAGCTCCAGTTTTTAATTGCTTACCTACATCTTGAATGAAAGGAGCAATATCACTTTGTAAAACTTCAGATGCTTGATCTTTTAATTCTCCAGCTTTGTCTTTTGTAGATTTAATTTTACCATATATAGAGTTTTTAACTCTATTGTATGCTTCTAATTGTTCTGGAGTTAAGTCTTTTAATAAGCCTTGTACGTCATCTTCTTTTTCAGAAGAATTGAATAAGTCTATTATTTTACTATTACCTAAATTTCTTTCTCTTGCAAAATTTCCTAATGATGAATAAGCATTTCTAGCAACGTTGCTGATTTTCTTTCCATCACCTACAGATCCTATTAGGTTTGATAATACATCTTTTAATTTAGTAACATTATCTTTTGAAAGTACTGCTTCACCTTCACCTACTGTTGCAACATGAGCTTTTTTAATTTCTCCATTACTACCTTCAGCATAGTGAGGCATATTACCATACATCCAATTTGAGATTACACCAGATAATCCACTAGCCATTCCTTGAACTGCTTGACCTTCATCAGTTTTTAATCCAGGTTGTTGTCTTCTTAAGTAATTAGTATTACTCTTATCAGGTCTTCTCAAATAGCTAGTATCAGGGAAAGCTGACATTCTTTGAGGTTCGTCCAAATTACTAAATTCATCTCTTCTTCTGAATTTATTAAATATTGGTCCATAAACTTTCTTCATTGAATCTTTAACGGTACCATATGCACCTTTAAATGTATTAACGATAGCATCTTTAGTACTTGTAAATAATCCATCTTCACCTAAGAAATAATCATGAATTTTTTCAGGTGATAATCCAAATAATCCTAAGAATTTTCTTCCCATCTCTTTAAGATTTTTAGCTTGAAGTTTTTCTTTAATAGGTTTTAATACATTATCATCTATCCAACTATTTAATCTTGTAAATGTATTTTTTACATTATAAACAAATGCTCCCATGAAGCCTCTACGTTCTCCACTTTCATCAGTTTGTCCATATATAACTTCATACATTCTTTGGTCTACTTTATCTAATACACCAGTAAAGAATTTAATTGGTTTTCTTGATAATTTAGATAGAGTATTCATTATTACACTAGATTTAGCAGATACAGACTCAGCATTTATTAATTGATCAATTAATGAAGGTTCTTTACCAGCTCTAGCTTGATCTCTTTTGATGTTTTTAAAAATTTCATTAGATTCAAATGCATCTCTTAAATGATTTTGGATGTGAGAATCATCAATATCTGATACATTTACGATCTTATCGTTGCCTTCTGAAATACGTTGTCTCTCACTTGAAAGATATCTTTCATTATCCCTGTTTTCTCTTTCATAGTTAAGTCTTGATGTACGTGCATTTATAATAGAACTTGATTCTGGTATACTAATACTATCAATACCAACTCGAGGGCTTCTTCTCCTACTAGCCCTATTAGAACTAGTATTACTTAAACCATTCATTCTGGCATATTGTAATTCTATATACATATTTTGTAGATAATAGAATAGGTTATGACCTTTATTATCTAATACATTCTTAATATTATTTTTCTCAATTAATGATTTAGAAGTAGTTGTTTTAGAACCATCATTATTAGTTTTTGTATCTAAGAACTCTTCTAATTGAGAATTATTAAATAAATGATTAAATATAGATTCTCCTTGTTTCTCTAAATCTTCTAAGTATTTAGTTTGAGAATCTCTATTCTTTAGTATATCATTATTTATTTGATGTTGCTTGTGCTTTGGTGATGATTTAAACATTTGATAAATCATTTTAAAGTTCTTAGGGTCGTCAACACCATATTCACTATAATCTATATCAGGGTCTATAGAATTATAGTCAAATAATTTTCCTGATTTATACATACTTTTTAAGAATTTCTCTATATCTTTTTTAAGAGAGTCTCTCTCTTGTACAGAGTTGAAAGTCATTACTTTCATAAATTCATTAAATTGCTGCCTCATTACATCAGTTCCGTCATTTGAGAATCTGTCTAAAGTTCTATCAAAGTCTTTCTTTATTTCAGTAACTTCAATAAAACGTCCTTTATCATGATCATACATCTTCTCAGGCTTTCCTGATAATAATGAAATAATCTTAGCTATTTGGGTTGGTATTACTTCAACTAATGCTTTTTTAGCAACTCCATCCCATGGAATTTTTCCTTTTTCATAATTAGATGTAGATATGTCATTCTTTGCTCTGTTATTTACTCCTAATATATCTCCAAGATTTGATAAAAGTGGATTATCATATTGATCAGCCATTTTATTAAATTTGGCAATTATAGAACCAAATAAATTTGAAAAAGATTTATTTACTTGATCTAATCCTTTATCTATTGTTTTTGGAACCATAGATTTTATTAAAAACTGTGGAATGAATTTTAAAGGTGATGCTGCAGCTAATAGTAAAGGGTTTGCATCTTCACCAAATGAGTCTGTAAGCATCGATAGCATTCCTGCTTTATTTGAAATATTCTTTTTAACATTTTTAAAATATTTACTGATATCTGGTGTTCCTTCTGCGTCAGTTATATCTGAAAAAGTAATTCTTTCAGATGTATGTGAATCTTGTTTTTTAGGAACTAATGCTTCAGAAATATTTTTTAATATTTGTACCTGTTCTTGCATTAGCTTAGTTGTTTCTTCATAATATGTCTTAGAGTTTTGCATATGAACTTTACTAACTTCATTTGAAAATTGGATTATATTAGCCATATTTTCATTTATAGTAGATAAGTTCTTATTCAGCATATTATAAGTTTGCATACCTTGAGTATAAAGTATATTATTATTAGTCTTTTGACTTTCTGTAATATATTCACCTGTTTTTGCAATTGCCATAGATACAGCATCTGTATTTGTTCTTCCAGATTCTTTTATTATTCTACCTACCATAGATTCTGAATCTGAGCTTGAAGAAGAATCCATATCTGTATCAAATGAAGTATCAAAGTTAGTATCTATATCAAATCCTGGTATATCATCCATACCAGTTGCTTTAGAAGTTAATTGGTCTTCTCTTTCTTTGTTATAGAATTTACCGCTTTTAATATCTTCAAATAATGATTTCTTTAATTGGTTTGAAGCTTCATATATCTTTGATTTTTCAAAAGAATCTGAGCCTCTTCTAAAAGTTGTCTTATATTCTCTAATATTTTGATAAAGACTCTTAAAGAGTTCTGCGTTATTCTCACTAAAACTTGCAATTGCAGGAGCTTTTTCTTTTATCCTGTCAACTGCAGCGTATGAAACAGATTTACCTAAATTGGCAATGTAGCTAGCTATATTTATTGCCATGGTTATCCCTCCTTTTATTTAATTTTTACATTAATGTTAAGGGGGTAAAATAAGGTATAGCATATGCTATACCTTAATATTTACATTTTTATTTATTTTATTATTTTAACCACTCTGGACATGGTGCTATTACTTTTACACTATTATGAGGATTAACATAAGTTTCTTTTATCTCAATAATAGCTTTACCGCTTTCATCCACTCCAACTCTCTTAGGATAAGTTCTGTTTGTTCCTTCTACTTCTTTTTTCTTTAAAGAAACATCTGACATTTCTCTTCCACCTAGTGGTAACTTTCTTTCTGTTTCTAAATAAGTATTTACAAATTCTTTTGATATATTTACCATTGAAGCAGCTTCAGCTTTTTTGAAATCATAATCATTTGCTAATTGTTGTGCTTCTGCTTGTGGTATTTTTGCTGTTGAAGAAATTACTGAAGAAATCATTTCTCTTGCTTCTTCTGCAGGACAGAATGTTCCTTGTAATCCTTCTTTTTTATAAATTCCTACTTTATAATCTCTGTCATTTAACATTGCTCTCATAACCTTAACTTCATCACTTCTTGAAGCTCCTTTTTGAGTAGCATTCTCTCTAATGTCATTAATTAATTCTAATACCTTTTCCATAATTTTGTACACTCCTTGTATTTTTAATATTTTTGATTTCTATTTTTATAATAAAAAGGATTTTAATTCGCTAAATGTATATGCGTATGCAAATCCTATTATCATTACTTTGTTAGGTGCATTTTTAAGAGTTAAATTTTCATTATATGCATTCATATAATATTCTAACTTCTTATCAAAATTTTCTTTTTCATTAATTATAATTTCAGGTTTTGGAAAACCTTCCATTTTAATTTTAACACCGACAAATTCGGCATCATCTTTTTTTGCTTTTCTAAAGCATTTTCTTAAATCTTTTAGAGTTACATAACCAGCTTTATCACTCATTATAATCTCTCCTTTTATACTCATTTATTATATTAGTTGTTATCGTCATATTTTTTTAATCTGACGATAGGCTTTATCAGTTTCCTTTTTTTTCCTTTTTGTTCGATTAGTTCATTCAGTTGTGCTGGACTAAGATTTTTTAATATGTTTAAAAAATTTTCTTTATCCATTATCACACCTCCTTTTAATTACTTATATGTTTAGGTGCGATTAGATTTATATTTTTTGAGTTGGAGGATATAGGAGTGTTTAACTATCAAAAGGGATAACAAATAAATAATTTATAAAACTTAAGGAGGTTTTAAAATGATATTTCCAAATGAAATGACCGAATTACAATTATATAAAAGACCTTTTCATTTACCAATAAATGAAACTAATAAAAAGAAAGGGAGCTCTATATTCTTATTAACTCCCAATTATCAATCAACAAAGAAATTACTTAGTAATCCATTGATGATTACTAATGATAATTATTTTAGATCTTATTTTATAGAAAAAGATATAACTTATTATATCAACCAAGAAGGTACATTAATAGATGGATCTTTAGATATAATTAATGAATCATTTGAAGAAGATTTATTATGCTTAAATGAATCAGAAAGAATTAGAATTAAAAATACTGATTCTTATGTAGAAGAAGGATACATGAGATGTAGTATTGGTAATAATGATGTAATGTTTATTTTTAATGAGGGATTAGATGAAGATACTGAATCTGATTCAACTAAAAATAATAAAGTACTTCGTAAAATACTTTATAATGAAAGATTAAAAACAAATAAAGATGTTTTTAGTATATATAATAATATAAAAAAGGATTTTCCATGGTTAACTAAAACATTTATAAACTTAAAGATGTATAATGAACTTAATGTATTTGTAGATTTATTCTATTACAATCAAGCATTCTTTAAGAATAATATTTATAAAGCAAATAAAGGAGTTCAATTATATTTCGATTTTATAAATAGATTTATAAATGATAAAAGAATAACTAATGCTGGCTATAATACTAAAACTGTGTTTGTCCCAGTTGTAGATTGGTATAATACTGAATTAGATTTTACTAAATCTAATAAAGATATCAACCCAATATCATTAATATTTAATTTATTAAAGAAAGACCCTACTAAACTAAAAATGTGGAAGGGTATGAATTTCTTATTCTTTGGAGATAAGGGATATTTCAAAGTTGACTTATCTAATTTAGATTCTTCAAATATATCTAAATTTAGAGCTCTTATAAATAAGCTTATATTAAACTCAGATATAATAGAAGAAGAACCACCTGTTGAAAGTAAAAAATCTATAGTTGCATCCATAGTTAATAAAATAGAAAAAAGTCAAGGAATGGAGATCAATGATATATCTAATAAAGATGATAAGATAATATCAAAAGGATTAACAGGAAAAGATCAAGAGATTTCAAAGGATGAGTTAGTTAATAAAATAGAAAAAGCCGCAGCTACTTCTAAAACAGTAGACGATGCAATAGACCAATTAGATAAAGAAGACAATATAAAAAATATTATTAAAAATTTAGCCGAAGAAGAAGATAATAATGTAAAAATAAATGCAGCAAGAGCCGCTAGAATAAATAAATTACAACAAAACTTCTTAGATAAAAATATAGAGGGAACTTCTGTAAGGCAAATGATAGAAGATTCTCATACTGATGATAAATTACCATCTACAAGTATTAATGTAGATAGTATAAATGATGACTGGAAAGATATGTCTTATATAAACTTTGAAAGAACTTATAATCCAGATGATGATATTGTTAGTATGCTAAATAGTTTAGTAAATTTAAGAAACCCTATAGCAGTTAGAGATATAAAAGTAGAAGATACATCTACATCTGAAGACTATGTTAAAACTTATTCAGTACAAATGGAAGATGCTGTAGGTGGTAGATTTACAATTAGATTTGATATTCCAGAATTAGTTGATGGAAAATTCTTAATGCTAAGAGGAAACCAAAAGACTATAAATGGACAATTAACTCAAATTCCAATAATGAAAACTGAAGAAGAAGTACTTCAAATAGTATCAAACTATAATAAGATATTTATAAGAAGATTTGGTACTACTAGAGGTAAATCATTCCCTATGGCTGATAGATTAATAAAAGCTATTAGTAAATATCCTGATGTAGCAAAAGCTGTAATAGGAGATAACTCTAAAGTTTGTGGTAAATATGAATTACCTATGGACTATGTAGATATAGCAACTGGTTATAGTTCTATCGAAAATAAAGTATGTAAATTTTTCTTCAACCAAGATGATTTTAGAAAGAAATACAAAGATAAGATAGAATTAACTAAAGGTCTGCCTATTGGTATATATAAACACACAAATGAGATTATTTACTTTAAAGGCAATCCTGAAGACACCTGTTCAGGTACAATTGTATCGATATTATTAGCAGATCCAAAGTTTGCTACAGCTTTTGATTCAACAAATGTTGCTACAAGATACACTTACTCACAAGCAAGTATATTAAGTTCAAAAATGCCACTAATATTAGTAATGGCATATTGTGAGGGGCTAACTTCAATCCTTAAGAAAGCTAATATTAAATATGAACTTTCAGAAAAAAGATTATATAATAAAAATAACTATGAATATGATTCAATAAGATTTAAGGATGGATATTTATCTTATCAATTACGTTATGACTCAGCGTTACTAATGAATGGATTAAAAGACTGTAATACTGAAGATTATAGTTTGTCCCAATTAAATGATAGAACTATGTTTTTAGATTTCTTAGATTTATTTGGAGGAAGAATAAAAGCAGATGGTATTGATAACTTCTATGATTTAATGATAGACCCTATAACTTTAGATATATTACACAAATATAAATTACCAACTAACTTTATAGATCTTTTAATATATGCAAATATATTATTATGTGATAATAAATATATTGCACATACTGATATGAGAGGTAGAAGATATAGAAGTAATGAATTAATTGCAGGATATTTTTATAAAGCTTTATCTGCTTCTTATGGAGCTTACGCTAACCAGTTAAGAAAAAGAGGGAAAGCTACTATGACTATGAAACAATCTGCAGTTATAGATGGCATATTATTAGATCCAACAGCATCTGACTTATCTATACTAAATGATTTATTATTAATAGAAGCTATAAATGCATTATCTTATAAAGGTCTTGCAGGTATGAATACTGATAGATCATATAGTCTTGATAAACGTACATTCGATAAATCTATGCTTAATCTTCTTGGTCTTTCAACTGGTTTCGCTGGAAACGTTGGTATAACAAGACAAGCTACACTAGATATGAATGTTAAAGATAAAAGAGGATTATTAAAAATTACAGATGATACAAGCAAACTATCATTAACAAAAACATTCACAGCAACAGAAGCGTTAACTCCATTCGGTGTTACACATGATGACCCATTTAGATCTGCCATGACATTTATACAAACATCTAAGCACGGTATGAGAATTAAAAAAGGTATGCCATCACTAGTATCAAATGGTGCTGACCAAGCATTACCTTATTTAACACCTAATATATTCTCATATAAAGCAAAAGATGATGGTAAAGTTGTAGAAAAAACTGACGATTATATGATAGTAAAATATAAAGATGGAAAATCTGAATTAATTGATTTAAGAAACAAGATTAGAAAGAACTCTAATGGTGGTTTCTATGCATCAGTTAAATTAGATACAGATTTAAAAGTAGGAAGTAATATTAAGAAACAACAAATATTAGCATATGATAAATTATCATACTCTGATGTAGTAGGAGGAGATTGTGATAATATAGCATATAACTTAGGAGCATTAGCAAAAATAGCAATACTAAATACAGATGAAGGTTTTGAAGATAGTGCTATCATATCAGATTATCTATCAGATATAATGTCATCTGAAGTTGTTATAAAGAAAGATGTCACTTTCCCTAAGAATACTAATATATTAAGTATGGTTAAGAAAGGACAACAAATTCAAGAAGGAGATCCATTAGTAATATTCCAAAACGCTTTTGAAGAAGATGATATCAACGTTCTATTGAAGAATCTATCAAAAGATGAAAAAGTTATATCTGATTTAGGAAGAATACCTATTAAATCACATGTAACTGGAGTAGTAGAAGATATTAAAATATATAGAACTGTAGATAAAGAAGATATGTCTGAATCATTGAAGAAAATAGTTACAGATTATGAAAAACCTATAACTAAATTAAAGAAGGTAATGGATGGACATCATATAAAAGGATCTAATAGACTAGAAGCAGACTATAAATTAAATCCAACAGGTAAAGTTAAACACTTAGATGAAGGTGTATTAGTTGAATTCTATCTTAAATATGACGATAAAATGTCTATCGGAGATAAATTAATATACTATTCAGCATTAAAAGGTGTAATAAAAGAAATATTCCCTGTAGGAAAAGAACCGAAAAGTGAACTACGTCCAGATGAGGTGGTGCATACACTCCTTAGTGTTGGCTCGGTTTCGGGAAGGATGGTATGCTCACTTCTGATAAATGTAGCAATAAATAAAGTTCTTGTAGAGCTTGATAGAAATGTAAAAGATATCCTTGGAATACCTTGGACTTATCTTGATGATACTAAACCAAAAAAATAAAAAATATAGAGAAGTAGTATAACTACTTCTCTATTTATTATCTTCTAGTTCTTATTATTGGATTAATTAATTCATCTTTAGATGTCCTTTTAATTGGATTGATTAATCGCTCTTCTGTTCTATTAATTGGATTTATATATTTAGGTGTTCTTTGAATAACATGAGGATCTACTGCATATCTTGTAAATTGAATATTTTCTAGTGTATATTCTAAATTACCTGTATGATATAAATATCTTATAGTTTTATCAGATAATCCACAAAAATTAGATAATTCTCTAGCAGTATAATCTTTACCATATATATGAATATATAGTGTACCTTGCTTATTATTAGCTTGGTCTAACCATGTCGCCCATCTACAATTTTCCTTACAATAATCTCCATCAACATCTATTCTATCTATAGATGTATTCTTTTCTCCATATACTTCAGCATGTTTTTCATATGATTCATTCATGTCGTTATAAAAATTCATAAAATCTTCTAACCAATAATCACATATCTTTATCCCTCTGCCTCCATATTGTTGATAACTATTATTAGACGGATTATAACATCTAGCTTTCATTGAATAATATATATCATATATTCTTGTTTTTGATAGACCATGAGTTTTAGCTTTTGCGTGGCATATTGCTAATGAATAACATCCACACGATTTACTTTCTCCATTTTTTAACTTACTTAAGCATACAACTGTCTCTTTCCCACAGTCACATTTACATTTATAATATTTCATGTGATTCTTATCTTGATGTGAAAATTCTAATACTACTAATTTAGTAAATCTCATTCCTATATAATATTCTATCTCTCTTTGTTTACATATAGGACAATTATTCTTCTTTGCTTTATTAATGTTCTTATTTAGTATTACTTTCTGAAATTCATTGCATTTAGTACATACACATAATGATTTCCATTCTCCTGATTTTGTTTTCTCTACATTCTTTTCTATTATTCTCCATATTAAGTCTTCCATATATATTTCCCCCATAAAATTTAATCTATATAATGTTATTTATAATGTAAAAAATAAAAGAATAGAGAAAATCTCTATTCTTATTCTTTATATATTAATATCTCTGAGTTATTAAATATATTTATTGGATATATTTTATTATCATTATAATTATATGGATCTAATATCATATTTATATTATCAAATCCATGTGTCTTAAATGAAGTTTCATCTATATTTTCGATATTTAATTCCTCAAACTTTCCATCTTTAAAGTTATTTAATGAGTAGTACTTATTATCTTTTTTAATAAGATATTTATAAGGTTCTATCATTAATTTTAATTCAGATAATCCATTAGACCAACCTTTATAGTTATTAAGTATTACAAGCTTCCAATATCTATATGATTCTTTTATATTAATATTAAATGATTGATAATCATTATTAGGTTGTAATTCATTTTTTAATATTAAAGTATAATCGATATTATTATTTGAAGCAAATATTTGAAAATCTTTACATCTATAATTAGACTGGTATAATTGTAACATTTGAATCTGTTTTATGCTATATTTTCGTTCTAAATCTATTACCATTATGGATTGATTGAAATCATTAAACCATACTGCAGTATTTGAATTATCATCCACTAAATTTTGATATACATTATCTCCATAGTATGGATTAGATGAAGTAACTTTTTTATTTTTAGCAATATTTATATAATTCATTATTCATTCTCCTTATAAATCAATATATTAAATGATTCTAATATATCGATTATATTTGTTGAAGTATCTTTATAATATTTAAATATAATATCATTTATATTATAAGTACCATATTTTTTAAAAATATCTTTAGTTAATTCAGTTTCTTCTATTGGATTTATATCAATTTTATTTAATGAATAATATTTATTATCTTTTTCAATTAAATATATAGAATCATAAACATCCAATTTAATATTTTTAATTCTAGTTACATCATCATGTGACATTATTCTAAACATAATTTCTTTATTATTTAATTCAGCATTACCATTAAAATATAAAGTATTATCGATTTTTACAATTAAGTTTGAATCTAAATACTGTATATATACTTTATGAAAATCATTATCTCTTAAATATTGGTTAGGTAATGATATACCCTTATTTAATATTGTAATGTCCTCATTTTGATCCCTATGTATATACATATTAAATATATTATTTAAACAAAGCATAGCACAATAATATTTGTCTCCAAATGAAACTTCTGCAGTTAAAATAAAATTAGTGTTATTATTTATTATATATTTAGAATCAGTTATATCTAACCATTTATCATCTCTAGATGTAAATACATTATATTCATTAGTTAAATTATATAAAGTTTTCATTATTATTCCTCCATATATATTAATATATCAAAATTATTATTTAAAAATAAATTCAAATCATTTATACCTTTACATAATTCGTTTATGCTTTTAAATCCATATTTTAATACATTCTCATCAGTAAGTTCTTCTTCTTTTAAAGTAGATACCCCTCCATTATTCATAAAATATATTGTATTATTAGACTTTAATAAATATTTATTTGTATCAATTTTTTCAATATACCACTCTGAATCTATTCTTGTTTTTGAAGAATCAAATAATTTAAATTTATATTTCCCTGGAAGTAGATCAAATATTGTTTTCTCCCATTGTTTTTCTGTAATTTTACTAGTATATTGGGTTATACTTGAAGTAATGTCCTCATATTTACCACTTTCAAATTTTAATATTTTTAAAGTATTATTATCAAAATTCCAATCAGTAGTTCCACTTCTATATATATTACATCTATCATATATTTCAATTTCAACAAAATCAGTATCATAATACCAATACATTGAATCATTATGCCATTCATTATGTATAATTCCATCAAATAATCCAGGTTCATTTAATTTTGGTTTAGTTCCTTGAGAGGTATAATCTATTACTTTATACCTTGCAGGGTTGTTTACTCCTTTTATTTTAGGCTTTATCATTTTATATTCTCCCTTCAAAAAGACTAGATATAAAAAATATCTAGTCTTACTTATTTATTCCTTTTTATCTTCATCTACCCATAAAATAGTATATGTACCATCTTGTTTAAATGTAATATTAATTTTCTTTCCATCTTCGCTTAATTTATATTCATATTCTGATGGATCTGGAGTTACATTAGTACCTTTCATATTTACAGTAATTGTAATATCGTCATTGTAACAATCTTGATTACTATCATTTATTTCATAATAATAAGCACATCTTATTTTACCAGATTGATCTCTTAATTTTTCCATTTGATCATTTGTTAAAGAATTTATTAATGTGCTATTCATTCCCTTTTCAGAAACATCTTTCATATTTGTAACATCTACAGTTACTACATTATCTTTGTAAAAAGACTTATAAGTTTTTCCAGAATCAGTTGAATATAATAATAATAGTTTATTATCGTTGCCAACTTTAGTTTTCCAATTAATTTTGGTTACTTCATATACTTGTGATAAATCTATATCCGCTTTAGAATATTGTATTGTGGGTTTGTATGATCCTTCAATTTCTAAAACACTATTATTATCATCTTTAGAAATTATATCTAGATTAGAAATTTTAAAGAAATCATCTTTATTTATAGATGCAGAGTATATAGTTCCTTTATTTAATTTCTTATATTCTTGTAAAGGTTCTTGTTTTGTTTTTATTTTTTGAGTTACAGTTCCATCTTCATATTTTAATGATTCATTTTTCTCAAAGTTTATTTCATCGGTATTGTCTAGATGACAACTATATATTTCTTTTCCTTTATCACCTGGAACATATTTTATTATTGACATACATAATTGGTCTAACTCCAATGCATTCTTTAATAATATCTCTTTTACAGTTCCAGCTGTAATATTTAATTTAGTATTCTTTAAGATATTTAAATTATTTATATCTTTAACTTTATTTATTAAATCTATAAAAGGTTGAGTTGCACTTGCAGTTATTAATCCTTTTCCTCTTAATATTGTAGCAAGTAAGCTTTTATATTTAATTAAATCATCTGCCACTTGTTGAAAAGTTTGATTTTCGTCACTTCCAATAGTAGTGGCAAATGATTTTCTTATACTATCGGAGATTTGAAAAACCTGATCTAATACCTCTTGCATATTAGTAAGATCAGTTTTCTTTATTTTTGTATTATCATATTTTATATTTGATGCATCTACTGTTATAGGAGCGTGCTCAAATTTATATTGAACATATTTCTTTATTGCATCCCCTGTAACAGGTACTTCAGATGTCTTTTCATCATTTAGTTCAGTTTCATAAGTATTTATGGATTTCCATTTATATTTGGTTTCTTCACTTTCTTTATATTCAAACCAAATATAAACTAATCCTGTTTTTAATATGTATAATTTTCCTACTTCACCTGTATCAGGTAAAGTTTCTATGAATATAGTTTGTTCAGAATAAAGGATATTACCTTTATATATTTTCTTTACATCTTCTAAAAAGTATAAAGTATTAGAATCTTTAGTTTCTAATTTATTATAATAATCTAATGTAGTTTTTGCAAATATAACTTTCATTATATTACCTCCTTTTATTTAAATTTATTGTAATGTTCATATAAAAAATAATAGAGATACCTTAATGGTATCTCTATATTCCTATTCCATAGGTTCATCAATTATTGATGATATATCTTCTAATTCTCTTCCTATCTCATTATATCTTGGTTCTAATAGTTCATAATCAAGATAAGATGGATAATTATTTTGAATTATGTCTTCTAACTCTAAAGCTAGTGCTCTTATTTCAGCTTGTGCAGCTTTATCAGTTCTTAAATGTAAAAATTGTAATAATGATCTGAAAGTAAATGTCATATATAAAGAAGTTTCTACATTGCTAGGTAAGAATGATCTAGCGTCTTCTTTTAACATTCCTTCTTCTAATACATCATTATATATACTCATTAATGTATCTCCAAGTTCTTGAGATGTATAATCTCCATCAAGTATATTTATATTATATTTTTTATCAATATCATACTTGTCTGGTTTAAATTTTATTGGATCTACAAATTCTAAATTAGATGAATCTGTATATCTTTGAGATAATTGAGTTATACCATTTCTATGCCTTACTAATTGATGTGAAGCTGTTCTAGAAACACCTTTAAATAATACAGTTATTGTTGCTAAATCTAATATATCATTTTTACTAACTCCAAGTTTTAATTGAAGTTTCTTGATATTATCTGCAGCTAATATATTTACATGCTTATTTAAATCTGTATTTACAGGATCTTCTTCAATAGTATCTAAGAATTTTTGTTTAATCATAATATTATCACGTATAAAATCTCCAAAGTAACAACTATGAAGTTCATACATACAATTTATAATTGAATAAACGATTTTATTTCCAGATATATTATTATTTCTTACTACATGTTTAAATCCTCTTATACTTCCACCTACTATTAATTCTATTCTATCTTTTATTTCATTTACTTTTACATTAAGATATTTACATAAAGGTAAGAAGTATGCTAGGTTTACTAGATTCTCATCTGTCTTTCCAAATGTAATTTTCATAATTATATTTGAATGTTCTAATATAGATTCATGACCTGATGCTATTCTTCTTTCTATATAATCAGCTTTATCTTCTAAAGTCGCTTTCTCTTTAGAATTATAGCATATTCCGCATGTTTTACTTACTATTTGAATATGAGCATTTTGATAAAGTATCTCTGCATGAACTCTTCCTGTCATTTGAGAGGTTATTTTATCTAATGCTTTATCAATATTATTTTTTAATTTTTTGATTTTCATAATCGTACACTCCTTAAAATTCATATTATTATAAAGTTATTTAAATAAAAATAGAAAAGAATGAAAAACCATTCTTTTCTATGTCCGTGGAAAATACTATCAGTTCGGTTAAACCATGAATTATTTTAATTTTACCTATTTATATATAAGTTTATAATGTATTATATTACTTTATTAAATTTCAATACATTTAATACTTTTTTAAATAAAGTATTTTCACTATATATATGATCTTCTAATAGGTTAGCACACTCTACATTTTTCCAATGATTCATTGCTGAAATTGAAAGTGCAGAATTTTCTATCTTCTTCATAAATTTATAATTCTCTTCATGTCCATCTGCTTCACAATTATTTTTTAATTTTCTTTTTTGCATTAATGGATATGATATACTTAAAGGCATATGCATATATAAAGTTATATCTTCTTTTGGTAATTGTAATCTTTCATATTCAAAGTCATAACACCAATGAAGAAATTCAGTTCTTTCAAGTATATTATCTATTTTTGCAGATTGGAATATCATATTTGAACCTACGTATCTATCCATAACAATATAATATCCATCTTCTAATAATTCTTTTATATTTTCATTTCTAATAGTATTAACCCTATCTAAAGCATAATACATTGATACTTCGTATGGATTTACTTGGTCACATTCTCCAAATTCTTTATTAAGATATTTCTTTACATAATTAGAAGATTCTTCTTCATAATTTGGAAATGATACTAATTTAACTTTATTAGTTATATTTTCCTTAATGTATTCTACTAATTTCTTACTATTAGTCTCCTTAAATGAATAATCTAATCCTTCAAATACAATTAATTTACCTTTCATAACTATCTATCTCCTTTAATATATCACTTAATATTTCATATTCGTCATCTGATAATTGTAATGACATATCATCATTATATAATTTTATCTTTTCTAATAATGATTTATATATCATTTTATTGTGGAATTTTTGTTCTTCTGTCAAATCTGATTTTACATTATATAATAATGACATCTTATATCTTATCATATAATGAATCCTATTTCTTAGTTTTATTTTTACAACTAATCTTTTCATAAAAATAATACAACTCCTTTATAAAAAATATATGCATACACTTGTATGCATATATTTATCTGTTATTTTATTCCTATTGGTATTATGTGTATTCCTGATGTAAATGCGGGTCCATTTTCAAATAATCCACTTTTTACTTCATTATTAAATTCTACTCTTGTTGGAGTATTTGGAAATTTTTCTTGTCTTATTCTATTTATTTCTTTTGAAATTTGATTGGCAAGTTCTTGAAAATTATCTATTCCAGTTAAATCTACATCTATATTTTTAACTTTAACTTTTGGTTCACATTCATTGCAATTTGCACAATCACATGCATGAGGAAATTCCTTCATTAAATCATTAGCTGTTTTAGTTTCTTCTCCTTCAGCTAAAGCTGATTGATCTTCTTCAAAATGATGACCTAATCTAATTACATGAGATTCATGATCTTTTAATTCATATAATGTAGTCTTACATACATCAGTATTACGATATTTATCTTCACTAACTGATACTACATTTTCATTTTCATCATATTCAATTTGTATATTTACATTTTCAAATGCATAATTTTCAGTATGCAATTTTCCATTGATAACTACTTTATCTAATAGTCCATCTCCATAAACTGGATCAGTTACTTTTTCTTCACAAGTATCTTCTATTTTATCATATGGTTTATTTTGACTTAATAATTTTTGTTTTGCTTTTTCGAATACAGATAAAGAATCTTCTTCTTTTTTCATTTCTTCTTTCATTTTATTTATCTCCTTATTTATTTTAAGTAATTCATGTCTTAGTATTGTTTGTCTTGTTTTATAATCACTTAATATAGGATTATATATATTACCTCTATCAGGATTATTTTTTATTGCATTTTCTAATTCTTTCATATCTATTGTAGTTACATTTAATTCATTTTCTAGTTCCTTTTGTCTCCATGCTAATTCTTTTATTTTTTCCATATTTATCGTTCTCCTTTTAATTAAATATTTTATTTATCACAACCTCTTGGTCTATCATCGTATGCCATACAGTACGCTTGAGGTTTAGGTGTTGGTATGTGACTGTTGTCATGATCTTCTTTATAATCTATTTCTATTACATCTAAATTTAAAAGTATATTGGTAATTTTAATTTTTTTTAAATTTAGTTCATCTATTTCTCTTTCTATTGCTTTTATAGAATAACTCTCTCCTTCGTTATAATAATCAGGTCTAGTCATCTTTTCCTTAATTTCAATTTCTTCTTTAATTAATTCTAATCTTCTTTTTAGAATAGCCTTCTTTCTTCCCTCACTACTATTAGATGGGAATAAATTATTTGAATCATTATTCATTATTATCATTTTAAAATCTCTCCTTTTATTTATATATTTATTATATAGTTGGACATGTTGTTAAAAATAAAAATAGAGTAAGTTTTCACTTACTCTGTTATTTGTATTATATCTTCTCTATTATCATTTACCATATCATAGTCATTAAAATAATTTGCTAATTCAAAAAATGATACAATTGCAATTAGTATAACAACTGTAACTGATATTAGCATCAACCTTTCTTCAGGCTCTAGTTTAAATTTCATTATTATATCTCCTAGTCTGTTATTTGTACATATGGTGTTCCATCTTCATTCTTTAATAATACATATCTTTTATTATTAGTTGTATCAACTATCAAAATTCTATCAGGTTGATGCATTATACTAAATCTTTCTCTACTTTCTACTTCTAATGAACTTTGTTTACATTCATTTCTATATCTTTCTATATTTACTTTTGCTATTATTAATAATAATATTACTATTATAATTAATATAAATCTTGGTAGTTTATCAAAAGCATTTGAATAAAATTTGTTTCTTCTTTCCATTTAAATTCCTCCAATTAACTATTTTTCTTATTTTATAGTTCCAATATATGTAAGAATATACTTAAAAAAAGTAATTTTGATATAAAAAGTGCCAAAAATCGCAAATTCAAAAACCGTGTCACAAAACATAAAATTATATTTTAATTTTATTGATGAAAGAAGATAGATGATAGAAGAAAAAAGATTTATGATATTAGAAGACAAAGATGACATAAGTGAGAAGAGACAGAAGTGATTCATGTTTCTACACAATACGTTGGGGGAAATGTCCACGGACAAGCCGTGAACTCCAGAGAAGACCTTCGGTCTTTAATTAAATTAGAAAAATGAAAATATTAATTTCAATTAATTGAAAAAGTATTTCATATAAAGTAGATAAGAGTTATACTCTTATCTACAATTTTATTGTCAATATATTATTATGGAAATAAATGTCAGATTTAATTTTTACAACGGACAAAACATAAAATTATATTTTAATTTTCTTTTGAAAGAAAAAGAATGATGAAGATAGAAGATTCGTTTTTATGTAAGTATAAACGATGTTAAACACATAAGTAAATGAATATAATTGTAGTTTCTACAATACGTTGGGGGAAATGTCCACGTACCGTGGACAAAAGAGAAAAACCTTCGGTTTTAAGATAAGAGTTTTACTCTTATCTATTTTACTGTCAATTGAGATATACAATATAAACAGATATATAAAAGGAGATGATACAATATGCTAACTCTAGAAGAGTTTAAAACCAAGAATAAAGAATATAGAAAAGCAGACAAAGAAAAAGATGAATTAATAAGAGTATCCAAGATAGAACAACTTACTAAAATATTTGACAATATCAATAATAATATATTAAGAGAACTTGAAGAGAATGTAAATAAAACTCTTAAACTACAAGTAGTATATAAAGACTTATTGAATATAGAAGACTTAGTAACTAGACAGTATTATCAAGAGAATGGATTTATAGCATTCTGTAATAAGTTTATAATTGGATATTTAAATAATATATCCAATATAGAAGTTGAAGTAGAGTATAAAACAGATCCAGAAGATAAAATATCTAAGATGCTATCAATGACTATTAATATGGAACAATTTAAGTAGTAATATAAGATACTGGAGAAATCCAGTATCTTATTAATTTAATTTTAAAGTATATATTATAATAGTGTAATTAATAATAGAAGGGGTAGATTACAATATTAAATAATCTACAATGGTGATTAAAATGAAAAAGACTTATAAATATGAAGTAGCAGAAAATGGAAACCTAATAAGAAAGATTGATGATCCAGTAAATCTAATTATTGAAGAAGTCAATAATGAAAATCAAATAATAGAAAAAAGAAGATTTGTTAAACTACCTAGACTAAATGAAACTGAATTTAAATTAATAGGATGGGAAAGATATACTTATGACGAACAAGGTAGAACTCTAACTATTTATGACTTATTAAAAGATGAATATGCAACAGAATATGAATATAAAACAGAAGGAGAATCTACAATAAAAAATGAAATCCATGATACAATAAATCATTCAATATCACGTATAACTAAACCAGTTCAATGTACTCAAATGATTAGAACTGAGAATGGAGATCATACTAGAACTGAATTTGAAATAAACTCAGACTTTGGTATTATCAAAGTTAATTTTAATCCAAATGATCAAAAATATATATATGTAACTTTCAAGAATGATAATATTAAAACTAGAATTGCATATGATGCAACTAATATAGATAATATTGAAAAATATAAAGATAAAACTATAATGTCAGTTTATGAAAAAAATGGATTAGGAAATTTTAATTTGCATAAAATAGTTATTGATGATGTATTTAATGAGTACGACAGAATAATAGAATCAAATAGTATATTCACAGATGAAAAAGTAAATTACAAAAATTTAAATATGATTAATGGTATGATATTTATAACTGAGGGTAAAGTATTAGATATATACAATAAAAGAATTTCTAAAATAAAAGGCAGTGACTTTAAAATTGACAAAAGTAATATTGGAGAAAGTAATAATAAATTAAAGAATAAAAGTGATAATATTATTAATATACCTATAAAGACTAGATAATAAAAGTATACCAGAAGATAATTCTTCTGGTATATTACCAATAAATGTCAGATTTATTTTTTACAATGGACAAAACATAAAATTATATTTTAATTTTCTTTTGAAAGAAAAAGAATGATGATGATAGAAGATTCGTTTTCTGTAATTAGTAAACGATGTTAAACACATAAGTAAATGAATATAATTGTAGTTTCTACAATACGTTGGAGGTAATGTCCACGGACACCCCCGAAATCTTAAAAACCAAAAAATAATTTAAATGTATATTATAGTAGTGTATTAATAGATATATTAATACATAATTTATTTTAAAAAATAGAAAGGGTAGATTACAATATTGAATAATCTACAATGGTGAACAAAATGGAAAAGAATACTTACAAATATGAAGTAAAAGAGAATGGAAACTTAGTTACAATTAAACTAGAAGATGACAGATATGAAATTAGAACAGAAACAGATGTTTATGGAAATGTAATTTCAAAAGAAATATATTTTGGATGTATTGGAAATCCTAAATATGATGAAGCAAAAATCTCAGATATAAAATACAAATATAATTATAATAAGGATAGACGTTTATCTGAGTATATAGCTTTACAACCAATAGGTGAAAAAATAAAATATGAGTATATAGGAAATAAAACAATAAAGCATATAGATAAAACTAAGCAAATGATACGTGAAGATAGAAAGAAATATATCGAATATGATGAAGCATATATATCATTAGCAAAAGATATAAAAACTTATAATGAATCAAAAGAAGTTATAAGTAGAGTAATAGAAATAGAAGGAAATAATCCAGATGAAAAAATACAAATATGTATGTCCCCTATAGGACAACAATATATGACAGTAACTACAAAGTCAAAAACTAATAAGACTTTATTAAAAACAGCTTATCAAATTAAATATGCTGAAGCTCACGAATATGATGAAGAAGATAATGAAACTTCAAAGACTACAGTAATAAATGAAATTAACAGTAACCCATCATATCATAAAAGTGCAACAACCAATGTATATGATGAATCTGAAAAATTAATAAAAACTGAATATGAAAGATTTAAAGAAAATGCAGAAAATATAAATATGAATAAAATTGTAATAAATAGTGATAATACAATTTCATATTTAAATGATATGAATGAATTTGAATGTTTTAACATTCAAAGAAATCATTTAAAAAATCAAAATGCTGGAGTTAAAAAATATCATACAGTATTTGATAACAAAACAGGATTAAAATTTAATAAACTTAATTCTTATAAAAATTTAGAAGAAAGAGAAATATCTAAAGACAAATTAGAAGAATTTGCAAAAGCTGCAAATATAAAATATGTAATTAAAGATGAATTTTTGTTTAAAGGAAAACCTATTATACAAAAAAACAAGAAATTATTTGCAGGTCAATCTACATCTATATTATGGGAAAATCATAAAGCTAACTTATTAAAAGATACTGAAGAAAAATTAAGAAAATGCAAAGAATCTAAACTATTAACTGAACCTATAGATTTAAAACAACGTATTAATAATGCACTAGATTCAATATGGAAGGATTTTAAAATTGAATTTATAGATCATACTGAATTTCCTAATGTAGGAAGATTATATAAAGTTAAAGAAGGAATAACTATAAATCAATTAAGAAAATTTATGTCTGTAACTAGTATAGGATATGATAATGATGATATTGATTATGTACCTTTATCAAAAAGCATAACAGATATATCAAAATTATCATTAGAAGAAAGACATAATATGTTTATGAAAAACACAGACGAACTTGAAAATAAATAAAATGCTTAATTAAGTGGGTAAATATTTACCCACTTTTATTTTAATAAATATTATATATAAATAGAAAGGGTAGATTACGATAAGGGATAATCTACAAGGTGAATAAAATGATAAAAAATATAATAAACGCAGATTACAAATATGAAGTAAAAGAGAATGGAAACTTATTAAAAACTATAATAGAAAAAAGATGTACAACTGTTGAAGAATATGATACTAAAGGAAATTTAATAAAATCAAAAACATCTTTTGATCTTAAAGATGGTCAAGTAATAACTGAGGAAAGAGATTTATTAAAAGAGAAAGAAAATTCTCAAACTAAATCAGAAATATTAAATAAAGAATATACTGAAGAAAGAATATATTCTTCATACAATCAACTTCAATTAAGAATAATAGAAGTTGAAGGAAATAATCCAGGAGAGAAAATTCAAATAATTATAACTCCAAGTGGACAACAAAGACTTTCATATAAAGTATTAGATAAAGATAGAAATATTTTATTAAAAAATTCATATAGAATAGATAAAAGTAAAGCATGTAAATATGACTCAAAAGGAAATATAACTAATCAAACTCGTATAGTAGAAAATACTCTTACTGAAATTGAGGGAGTTAATTGTTATGATTCTTTAGGAAGAATAAGCCATTCAGAAATATTAGATGACAATAAATCTAAATATGTAAATATAAATGAAATTATAATAAATAAAGATAATGAAATTATGTGTCATGATGAAGTTAGTATGTATTTTAAATTTTTAGATAATAAAGATAAAGATGTAAAAAGAAAACAAAATCTAATAAAAGATACTATGGAATTTATATCATCACTTGATTCAGGTTTATATGGTATAATGAAATCATATACTAATATTGATGATAAAAATCCACTTAATCCATTATCAGAAATAATAGAACTTGCTAAATCAAAAGGTGATGAAACTTATTATAATTTTAAAGACAAAGCTAAAGAAAGAAAAGAAAGAAGGAAAAATATAATAAATTCATATAAAAATAATAAATAATATATATAATAAAGTACTAGATTAATTTCTAGTACTTTTTATTTTTTGTCTTAGATTTATTTTTTACAACGGACAAAACATAAAATTATATTTTAATTTTCTTTTGAAAGAAAAAGAATGATGATGATAGAAGAACCATTTTACTTCTATAAAAAAGTAAACGATGTTACACACATCAGTAAACAAATATAATAGTAGTTTCTACAATACGTTGGAGGTAATGTCCACGGACACCCGTGAACCCAAGTAGCATAGAAATTTTTGAAATAAAAGATAATACAAACATATATTATAATAATGAATCAGTAAGTATAAATTACTTACTGATTAAATTTTATTTAAAAGAGAGGTATACAAAATAATGAACGAATTAGAAAAATTTCAAATTGAAAAGGAATTAATAAACTTTAGTCACAGTGTATTTAATTATTACAATGGAAAGATTAATAAATATATGGATTGTACATTTGTAATAGATCCAAACTCAAGTGAAATGGTATTAGGATATATTGCAGTAAACAGAATAAATTTAAATTTATATCTTATAGTAAAAATAAATAATTGGGATATGAATGGATGTAAAGCAGATATAATAGAAACAATAATACATGAATTATTTCATTCTAATCAAGTAATAAATCAAAATGAATATTCAGAGAATAAAGAATATAGAGAACAAATAGAGAATGAAGTTAAATATGCAACTTCACTTTATATAGTAAATAACCTTCAATTAATCTCTACAACATTTAATGTACAATTCAATGTACAAAAACATTACTTTACATTAGATATAGAATTATCTAGAAACCAATATAGAATGCAAGAAATATGTCAACCAAACTATGAAGAATATTATTGCAATTTATTAACTTTAATTAAAAATGAAAGTTCACAATTTATAATACAGAATATAAAAACAATAGGTACATTAATAATAAAATTTAATAATATAGACTATGTATTAAAAAGTAACTATCAATACAATGGTAATATAAATGAAATATTACCACTATACAATGAGCTATTTAGTATGAACTCTAATTGTATAATGTTTGATGACATAAAAGATTCAAAGACTGAATGTTATTATGATAGAAATGCAAGTACAGTAATAATAGATTGTAATAATATTAATTATAGAATATGTCCAATAGAAAGAGGATATGGTTCTTTTCAATTCCCATTTTAAAATAAAATATAAAGAGTACTTAATTGTACTCTTTTATTTTTTAGCTAACTTATATTAAGAATAAGTATATATTATACTTATGAAAATATTTAATTATAAAGGAGAGATTTTTATTATGGAAAAAAATCTAAAAGAAAGACAACAATTTATCAAGAAAGTATTCGATACTTACAATGGAACTATAAACAAAGACAGGATTGCATCTATTCACATTGAATCAGAGCCTTACTTAATGTGTATGACTGATTTAGTAGTATCTGATGTAGACTTACAAAGCAATGATTTTAAATCATTTAAAATGGATGCATTGCTAACAGTATTGAATAAATTATTCGCATTAAACCAGTATGAGTACAATGATGCAAAAGGAGCATTAGCAGATTCATATAGATTTATATGTAGAAATAACAAGAAGTTAGAAAGTCAATTTGATATGGAAATTAATAAAGATGAATGTTTAGATGTATTAGATTTTATGGATAATTATAAAACTCATACATCGTCTAATACTAACAAATTCATATCAACTATATTAAGTAAATTGGAGAAAACTATTCATCAAAACTTTGATAAAGATTTCAAGAAAGATAGTTTTAATAAAATCCAATATAAAGTATCAATAATTGATATAAAAAACGATGGTAAATTTATTACGTCAGAAACATTAACAGTAAAAGATAAAAAATACATAAGCTTTGACAAGGTTCCAAAGATTATAGAAATATTAAATACTCTTTTAGAGGAGGAAAGAATTATAAGATATACTTATAATCCTTATAATAATCTAACAGATAATAGTATGACTATTCTAATTAACCTTGCAATATAAAGGAGAATATATGAGAGATCTAACTATTGAACAGCTAGATGAAATTGTAAAACAAACAGAGGAATTATCATATCATGAATTATGTAGATTAGATAACTACGAAGAATTGATATTGATAGTTACATCAAGAGAATTAAACATACCATTATTCTATTTTAAGAATACTAAATATAATATGACTGATGTATTAAAGTCAACAATGTTGAGTGAAACATCTACTATACATTTATTTAGATATTCTAAAGTAGAATATATTTTAAAAAGTAAAGAATATAATAAGTAATATTAAAGTAGAGGAATATTCCTCTACTTTATTTTTTATTATTATTGAAACATTGATATAAAGGGAGATGATTATTATGACTAAAAAAATAAAACATTATCATTATGATTTATTCTATAAAGATGAAGAAACTGGAAGAATGTATTATAGTAAAAATAATAAAGAAATGAATAAGGTAAAAGAAATATCTCATATTAAATGTATATGTGGAGACCATCTTAAATTACTAGAGCATAATCCATCTCAAACTGCTATAATTACATCTATATGTGAAACATGTGGAAGAATATTTGAATATAGTGTACTATCTGGATGTGCTTATTTTTATCCCGATAGAAATAATAAATTTGATATGATTAATAATGAAGACTTAATACTTGATAAATATAAACTACCAATAGATATAAAAGAAAGTAGTCCTTTTTATAAATATTTTCATAGTTATGAATTAAGTGTAGACGATTTAAAAGACTTATTATCATCGTAGAGGAGATTCCTCTACGATATTTGTCTAATTGAATGTATTTTCATAGGCTCTTTATTTTTATTTACATAATTTTTAACATAAATATAACAAAATATATAAATAAAAAGGAGATTATAAATATGATGAAAGTAAAAGTAATTAAAAGAGATGGAAGACAAGCAGACTTTGATATAAATAAAATTATTATATCAATAAATAATGCTAGTAACGGATCAATATTTATAGATGAAATAAAAGCTTTAGCTGATAAAATATTATTAAAAATTCAAGATAAAAAAGGTATAAACCCATTTGCTATATACACTTCAGTAGAAGAGATAGAAAATCTTACTGAAGAAATATTAAAATCAAATGGATACGACAATGTATTAAAATCATATACTGAATATAGAAATGAAAGAACAAAAGTTAGAGATGTTAAATCTAACTTAATGAAAACTATATCTGATATATCTGTAGAAACGGACAGAGATAATGCCAATGTTGGTAATAACTTCAGTTCTAAGCTACTTAGAATAGCAAGTGAAGCAAGTAAGTGGCGAAACTTAGCAAATATGCCTAAAGATATGGCAAGATTACATGAAAATGGAGATATATATTATCATGATTTAGATAGTTTTAATTTAACAACAAACTGTCTTCATATTCCATTAAAGAAAATATTAGAATCAGGTATAAATACAGGATATGGAACTTTAAGAGAACCAAAGAGAATTGGATCTGCAGCTGATTTATCATGTATAATCCTACAATCCGCACAGAATGATCACTTTGGTGGACAAGCATATCCTAACTTTGATAATGACTTAGTTAAATATGTAGATATGAGTAGAAAAGAAATATATAATGAAATCTCATGCATAGGGTATAATGATCCTGAAGATGTAATATTAGCTAGAACAGAACAAAAACTTAGACGTACAGTCAGTCAAGCAATGCAAGATGTAGTATGTAATCTAAATACAATGCATTCAAGAGCTGGATCACAAGTTCCATTCAGTTCAGTAAATATAGGAATACCTATGGGAACTGAACAAGAAAAGAAAGATGCTGCTTTAATAGCAGAATTATTCTTAGAAGAATATGAAAAAGGATTAGGAAAAGGAGAACAACCAATATTCCCTTCAATTATATTTAGAACAAAAGAAGGAATAAACTTAAATCCTGAAGATCCTTATTATTACTTATATAAAGTTGCATGTAGAGTTGCAAGTAAAAGAATGAATCCAACATTCTTTAATATAGATGCAGACTTTAATAAAGAATATTATGAAAAAGGCTATACACCTGCACTTATGGGCTGTAGGACTTATTTAATGTCTAATGTTAATGGCGAACCAGGTGTAGAAGGAAGAGGAAATATAGCTCCTACTACTATAAATTTACCTAGAATAGGTATTTTAGCAAAAGGAGATTTAACTAAGTTCTTCGATATATTATCAGAAAGATTAGACCAAGCAAAGGAATCATTACTTTATAGATATGATGTATTAAAAAATCTTAAAGTAAAAGATTTACCATTTACTTGTGGTCAAAAATTAATGAGAGGTTCAGAAGATTTAAATGATAATGATTCAATAGAACCTGTATTAAAACAAGGAACTTGGGGAATAGGATTTATAGGACTAGCAGAAACATTAGTAGCTCTAATTGGTAAGCATCACGGCGAATCAGAAGAAGCTAGAATGCTAGGATTTAAAATCATTAAATTTATTAGAGATTACACAGACAGAACAATAAAAGAGACTCATTTGAATTTCAGTTGTTACTGTACACCCGCAGAAGGTCTATCTGGAAAGTTTATTCTTAAAGATAGAGAAAAATTTGGTGAAATTAAAGGTGTTACAGATAAGAAATACTATACTAACAGTTTCCATGTACCAGTTGGATATAGTATATCATTATGTGACAAAGTTAAAATAGAAGCTCCATATCATAAACTTGGTAATGGAGGACATATATCATATGTAGAATTAGATGATTATCCAACACCAGATATGATAGAAAGAATAGTTACATCTACATTTAAAAATACTAATATGTCTTATCTTGGAATTAACTTCCATATTAAATATTGTAAAAAATGTGGAACTTATTTAAAAGATACAGAAACAGAATGTCCATCATGTGGTAGTAATGATATTCAAGGTATTTCAAGAGTAACTGGATACTTAAGTCTAGATGAAAGATTTGGTCCAGGAAAATACTATGAAAGAAAAGATAGAACTGCTCATATGGGGGATCATAAAGTACATTATACTTTAGATAAGTAATAATACAGAACTACAGAGTATTTCTGTATTACCTAAATAACCTATATATAATATAATAAATTAGGATGGTATTAGTATGAAAATATATAACAAATTTGAAAATGAAGATTTTGCTTGCGATGATTATATTGAAACAGAAGTAAAATCTTTTGAGGAGATAGATGAATCACTTTTAAAATTAGGATATAATATATTTAAAAATAAAGAAGGATTTATGGTACTATTAAAAAATCCAGTACCAATTGTAATATAATAAATATAGACTATAGGAGAAATCCTATAGTCTTATTTTTTAACTTTATAATAAAAATAAATTTAAAAGGAGTTTAATTATGATAATAAAAGACACAATAGATATAATTATATCTGATACTCATCCAAGAATACTTATTAATGAAAATGATTTTAAAAACCTAAAATCTAATATTAACTCAGATGTATTATTAAAAAAATGGTATAATATGATAAAAAATAAAATTGATAAAACCTTAAATAATATATCTAAATTTTATACTAAAAAAGATATACATAGATTAGATCTATCATCAATTCCAGAAATTATAGAATTATCATTTATATATAATATTACAAATGATAAAAAATATGCAGATAAAGCATGGGAACGAATTGAAACTGTTTTAAATTATAAAGATTGGAATCCTAATCATTTTTTAGATACATGTATGATATCTTATTCAATATCTATAGGATATGATTGGTTATTTAATTATTTATCTAGTACTCAAAAACAATTAATTGAAAAAAATCTTATAGATAAGTCTTTAAAAATAGGATTAAATCATTATAAAAATAATAGTCACTTTTTTGTAAATGATAAATATAATTGGAATATTGTATGTAATACTGGATTAATATTATCATCCATATCAATTTTAGGAAATAATAATATATGTGTTGATGTAATAAAAGAAGGTTTAAAAAGTATTAATAATGGAATATATGAATATAATAATGATGGTGATTCTATAGAAGGAATATCATATTGGGATTACGGTACAAAATATCTTGCATACTTTTTATCAACAATAACGTCATCAACTAATTTAATATCCAAATATATTAATAATAAAGGATTATATGAGACTTCAAAATTTCCTGCACATATGGTAGGAAAACCATCATCATATAATTATTCAGACAGCGATTTAATTAATCCTGTTGGAAGCATGAATTTATGGTTTGCAAAGATGTATAATGATCCTAATCTTACATGGTATCATAAATATTATCTATCTAATCATAAATCTATATCAATATATGATATAATATGGTATGATTCAAAATTATATTCTAAAGGAAAAGATCCTGAATTAGATAAAGTATATAACAGACAATCTATAATTACTATGAGAACTGATTGGTATAATATTAATACTTCATTTGTTGGATGTAAAGGTGGATTAAATGGAGCATCTCATGGAGATTTAGATGTAGGAAGCTTTATATTTGATAAATATAGTGAAAGATGGTTCATTGATTTAGGCAAAGAAAATTATAATGTAAAAGGATATTGGGACAAATCAATTAATGGTGAAAGATGGAAATATTATAGAAAAAAATCTGAAGGACATAATACTTTATATGTGAATAATAAAGAACAAAATGTAGGAGTTCATTGCCCTGTATTGTCACATAATATAAATAATAATAATCCTTCATGTACATTAGACTTAACTAATGCTTATCTAGATTCTATAAAAGTACATAGATCATTTAATTTTATAAATAGAGATAGTTTATTAATTGAAGATGATTATGAATTTAAATATTCTAGTGAAATAATATGGCAAGCTCACACACAAGCAAAAATAAATAAAATTAATAATTCAAAATTAGAATTATCATTAAATAATAAAAAAATATATATTGAAATATTGGATAATATAAATTCATTAAAATTTGATATAGTAAAAGCTGAACCATATATTCCAGTCACTTTTAAACAGAGTGATAATAATAAAATAAATAAAATTATTATCAAATGTAAAGATATAAAAGGGAATATTAAAGTATTAATATACTAATTTTAAAGACTATAGGAGAAATCCTATAGTCTAATTTCTTTTTTAAAGACATATTATATAAGTGTAATAAAAATAAATTTATATAATATTGGAGGATTTTAAAATGAAAGAAATAAAATATGTTAAATCAATAATGAAAGTTAATGGAGAAGTGAAAGGATACTCTTACAATGTAGATGACAAAATGGTATATTCAAATGTAGATATTCCATCTGTATATAGTTATCCAGATAAGGATACAACAGTAGTAATATTTGAAGATGGAACTAAAATAACTAGAAGTTTTAAAAATAATATTTTTACATCTAAAGATAATAGAGGAAATTCAACTATAGAAAAATATGATGATAAAAAAAGATTACTTGAGAGGAATATTAAAAGTAATGTAGGATCTTATAGTATAAAATATAAATATACAGCAGATGGATTGAAAATATCTGATAATGATTATTTTACAGAAGTATATAAAAATGAATATATAGATGATGAAGGAAATAAAGTTGTAACAACTAAAAATAAAGGTAATAATATAAATGTAACTAAATATTTAAAGGATACTGAATTTATATTAATTCAAACATATAATGGTAAACCTTCATTCAAAGTTGAATATGATAAAGAAAAATTTAATAATGATAAAGTTTATAGAAATTTAAAAGAAATTGAATACAATTTAAAAGGAGAGAAAATGAGAACAACTGAATTTGAATATAGCGATGTAACTAAAAAAGAAGTTGATAAGATTTTATCAACTTTTAAAGTAAGTAGAAAACTTAAACTTAAATCTAAAATAAAATCATTATTTTTATTTAAAGTTAGATTTATAAATTGCATTGATATGTATAAGTTTAAATTAAAATTATCATTATTGGAATCATATATAGGATGGAAAAATTTCTTTATGAATCTATAATAATAAAATTGGATACACTCCAATTTTATTTTTTATTATTAAACGAACTAATAAGTAATATAAATAAAGGAGAAAATAAAAATGATTAATTTAGCTGAAAGATTTGAAAATTTAGAAAAAGAAAATGAAGAACTAAGAGTTCAGTTAAAAGAAAAAGATAAAGAACTAAAATCCCAATTAAAGGAGAAAGATAAGGAGATAGAATCTCTTAAAAAAGATATAGAAACATATCTGGAATGGTTATATGGAAAGCCTGAAGATATAAGACCTTTAGATCATTTATTATAAGGAGGAATTTAAAATGAATAATGATGATGTAACTAAAAAAATTTTTGACTTAGTAGAAGATAAGAGAAAACTAAGATCACAATTAGACGAGAAAGATAAGAAAATTGAATCTCTGCAAAAAGATGTAGAGAGATATAGAAGATGGTTATATGAATATCCTAAAAAAGTTGATAAATTCGACCATTATAGTTTATAAAGGAGAGATAATAATGGAAAATAAATATATAAAAGTAAAAATACCAAGAGCTGTAAAACCAGGAGAATATAATGTAAATGGTTTTAGATATGAACCTGAAAGTTTTGATAAAGCTCTAAAACAATATGTAGAATCATTTGGAGCAGTATGTTTACACCATGATTCAAAAAAATTTGAAGATAATTTTATAATAAATCCAACTACTTTAGTTGGACGAGTTTATAAATATGACAATGATTATTTTTATATAAATCTTTATGAAAATTATAAGGATCTATATGAAAAATATAAAGATAAACTATATATATTAGTAGTATCTTTAACTGATTCAAAAGATAAAACTAATATGATTATACAAAGAGTAACTAAATTACAAATAAATATAGATGAAAATGATCTAATACTTAGATGTAAACCATTATAAAAGGGGAGATTAAAATGAAAGTTATAGGAATGAATGTTATTTCATTATATAGGAAACGAATATATAATGAAAGAAGATAAAATAATTACAAAGTTTAAATATAGAACTAAACATGTTTTATATTGTAAAGATGAAGGGGATTATTATTATCCAGAAGGTAGCATTTCAGTAAATGAAGATTTATTTGAAGAAGCTAAATAAATTATACAGTACATTAAGAAATATTTCTTAATGTACTATTTTATAATAGGACAAACTTATGAGTAATTATATATAAAAGGAGATATGTGAATATGGAAAATATATCTAAATCACTATATAAATATAGTAACGACAAGCTATCAATTGATTTAGAATTAATAAAAGATAATAATAAAATATATGCATCTAAAGTAAGAGGAAATATATGTATCAAAAAACATAATTTATCTTTTACTTTGCCAGAACAAATTATAAATATAACTCAAAAACATGTAGATAAATATAATAATATAAAAAGTATAGATTATTATAATAAAAATGATATACTATTTAAATTACAAAGAAAAGTGCAATTTTTAAATACATCTTATATATCACCTGTAGATTCAGTAGAATATAATATACCTAAAGTAAAAGAGATAATATATTATTTTGAAATTACTGAAGATATAGAGTGTAGATGTATATATTCATTTGAAAAAGATGAATTACAATGCTTAGTATACAAATTTAATGAAGATTCTGATAATGAATCTTTTAGAATTGTATGTAAATAAAATTAATATATAAAAGGAGAGATTTTTATGATAAAAAGTATATTAAACAAAGAATTATTAGACGACAATATAATGAACTTAAGCTATGATATTGAAACAGAAGATATGAAAGCTAAGATTATAGTTAAAAGAGATATAAAGAAAAATGAATCACAACAATTGATAGGGTATATGTATATAGGTAATTATAAAATAGAACTACCTTGTCAATTAGTACCAAACCATATTGTGAAAGAACAATATACAGAAACAGAAGGTTGTATAAGCTATTACCATCAAAACATTGATGAAAATAGTAGAAAAATATTAGAAACTAGAAAAATAAGAGATGCTAAATACTCAGTTGAATATTATACTTCTGATGTAGATGGAAAAACTTATAAAGATAAGAGAATAGATTATGTTGATCATATTTTTAATATAGCTGCAAATAAGCAAATAAATATTCGTGTTTATAAAAATAATGATCTTGCAATTACAGCTAATGTATATGATAAAGAATATTTTGCAAATTATAAAAGTGAAAAGCATATAACTATGCCTTCATATGATATTAACGTACAAAAAGGAGGAAATAAAATGAAAAGTAATTTACAAAAAGATAATTTAGGAAATTATTCACTTTTACTTTATTCAATTAAAAGTGATAAGATTGAAGCAAATATAAAATTAAAACAAGATAACAATGAAGAACAAGCTCAAACTGTAGAAGGTGAAATTAAATTTGGAGGAAGATTAATAGAATTACCTGAAGCTTTAAAACCAACAGATTTAGATCATTATACAACTTATGAAGGTGGATATACAGACTGTATTCATATGGATCGTGATGCAGATGGAGACGGAACAATACCTCCAGAAAGTATCAAATTAATAAAGAAAATATATTATAGTAATCACAGTTATCATTCAAAAGTAGATGATGAATACTATAAAAGAAAAAGAATAGATCAAATTAATCATTACTTTAAGATTGATGATCATATTAAAGTTATAATAATTAAATATAGACAAAATGATGATCTTGCAGTTAAAATTATTGTGGATGATAAAAAAGAAAATCCATATTTAGCTATGCACGTATCAAATACAAATGTAGTAGAAAGAGAGGACATATAAAATGAAAGAAAATAAAAGTTTTATGAAAATGTCAGAGAATCTATTAGCAAAAGGAATAAAGAATTATAATTTTATGAATAAATTATATAATGAAAAATTAAAATATGTAGATCCTTTTGATGAAAAATTAAATATTAGAACAAAACAGGATATAATAACTGAATGTAAGAAAAATATATGGTACTTTTTAAAAATAATAAAAATACCAGAACCAACTTATGATGAGAATATATTCAAATATATTGATTTTGAATTAAATATGCAAAACTGTGCTATGATTTATTTAGCTGAAAATAATAAAACAGTTTATAACAACTCAGCTGCACACTCATATAAAACTTATTCATCATTAATTTATTTAATATATTCTGCATTTAAAGAAAAATATGTAAGAATAATTTTAGAATCAGAATTAGCAAAAGATTTATTTATCACTGCTACTGAAAGGATGATAAAATCACTACCTGAGTATATTCAAATAGGAATAAATTTAGATGAATATGTAAATAATAAAAATGAAAAAAATATATCTATTTTATTTGTAGATGAATTTTCACGTATTGAAAATAATAAAAAAATAATAGAAGATTACAATAAAGGAAATTATCAATTAATAATAACTTCTGTAAATACCAATAGTGGAGAACCCGCAAAAGTTGCTAAAGATTTTTGCGAAAGTATATTAGTTTCAAAATTTGAAAATCAAATGTATGATGAAAGAATGAGTATGCTTAGCACAAATATAAGAGTATCATTTAACTATATGGATGTAGGTGATTTGAAAGTTTTGGGCTTAATAACTCAAAATTATATGGAAAATAGAGATGCAATTAATAGAGAAATGTTTTGTGAATGGAGATAATATTATAAAGGTGAGAATTTCTCACCTTTATTTTTAAGGAGAAATTAAGATATGCGAAAACTATTAGAAATAAATATAAAAAGAAAACATAAACCAAAAAAGAAATATTCTAATCAAAAATTTGTAACAAATCATTTAAAATTCATAACTAAGTTTAAGCAAACTGTAAATGATGATTTAAGCTTTTTATCTGAATACAAAAAGAAGATAAATCAACAAGCTGATTCTATATCTCCACGTCTAGCATTATTACAGTGGATAATATATGATAGTAGATTTAAAAAATATAAAATAAAGATTAAATTATTATTTAAACTAAACTTTATATATTTGAAGTGGAATTACTATTTAAAGCAGAATAGAAAGAAAAGATACTAGGAAACTAGTATCTTATTTTTTGTAAAACTCCGTATTTTTAAGAGCATATCATATACATGTATAGAATAATTAGTTATGCTTCTAAATAAAAGCAACGGAGGTTTATTATGGAAAAGACTATGACTTATACTCAAATAAAAACATTATTAGGAAACTTATTACCAGACTTATTATCTCATTATCAAAGTGGAAATTGGGATATGAATTTAACTTTAGGACAATTGATTTCTCATAATACAATATGTAAAGTAGATAGAGAATATCATGAGAAATCAAATATGTTAATTCCATTCTGTTTATATTTAAAACACCCATATCAAAAAGAAGCTAATGCTTGGGTTTGCGTAAGTATAAATGATGATGGATTCTATTATTTTGATGATGTAGAAGATTCATTAGTAAATCTAAAATATGAAAAAACTTTAGATGTAATGACTGAAATGTATGTAAAATCAAAAGCTAAAGTTGTTGAATTAGGATTAGATAAAAAAGAACTAATGGAAGTTGCAGTAAATTAATATATTGACTGGGATTTACCTCCCAGTTTATTTTTTATTATTTTTTAAACATAACAATAGAGGTGATTAAAATGTTTAAATTTTTTAAAAGAAAAAAGAAATTAAGTGAAGATGAAAAATATATATTATCAATATATTTAAATCTAGATATAAAAAGATTAGAAGAAAAAATAAAAGATGACCCAAATCATCTTAGAGAAAGACATGAAATTGATTTAAAAATATTAAAAAAAGCTATGCTTACTATAAATTGTAGGAAATATTTAATATTACAAAAAAATATAGGAGTTGATTATAATGAAGATTAGATTAGCTGGAATAATAGATAATAGTCAAGTGGATGGAGAAGGAATAAGGAAAGTAATATTCTCACAAGGATGTAAACATCATTGCAAGAATTGTTTCAATCCAATAACCCATGATTTTAATGGAGGAAAAATCTATGATACTAAAGATATTATAAAATTAATAAATGATGATTTTATAATACAAGGAGTAACATTTAGTGGAGGAGATCCATTTGAACAACCAGAACCATTTATAGAAATAGCTAAAAATATCAATACTAATATCTGGTGTTATACTGGATATACATTAGAACAGATAAAAGATTCTAATAATGAAAAATGGTTAGAATTATTAAGCTATATTAATGTATTAGTAGATGGAAAATATGAAGAAGATAAGAAAGATGAAACTACTGAATATAGAGGTTCTACTAATCAAAGAATAATAAGATTAAAATAACTATATACAACTAGAATTATTCTAGTTGTATATTTACTCCAAAAATATAATTTTAAACCACTACAAACATAAAATTGTGGAAAAAAATAAAGGAGTGGAAAATATAAAACATGAATATTTTATTTAGGGAATCATCATATACTTGTATAGGTGATATTAAACAAAAGAGAAGAAGTACTTTACAACATCATGAGAACAATCAATTATTATTTAAATTAAAACAAAATCAGCTTAAATTTAAATGGAGTGAGTTAGAACACTTTATTAAAAATAACATGATAGAAATGATTATAATAAGAAAGATTTATGATGATGAATTTAGGAAAGGACTATACAGATATAAAATAGAGCCTATATTCAAGAAAAATAAAAAACCTGAATATATATTTGATTTTAATTTTGAAGACTCACTATATAGACATAATAAAACCATAATTAAAAATACATATAGAAAATTTAATACGGTAGAAGAAATTATACATAATTTAGACGTAAAAGTAATAGTGAAATAATTCATATATAGATACAAGTTGGAAACAACTTGTATTTTTTTTATTTTTTAAATATATATAATATACATGTATAGGGTTTCCTATACATGTATATATAACACTATAAAAGTTAAGACCAACTATACCAACAAGGTTACTGAATATAGCATTCTGGATGAGAATGTAATATGGCTATTTTATTTTTTGTAAATCTACACTATTTCAAGTATATATTATATAAGTGTAATAATATATGAGTTATGCTTCTCAATAAAAAGCTACGGGAATTTGTATGTTCCCGAAGGAGATAGTTATGTCAAGATTTATAAATTCAATAAAAAGAAATATGGAAATAGTAAAATCAGCTTATATATTAGGCTACAAAAGAGCAACTGGATTATTATTTGTAGATGAAACTTTAAACAATGAAGAATATAATATTCCTAATGATATTCAATTTGCTCAATGGAATTTAGGTGTAAAAGGTTCTGGAGCAGTTTTTGGAATAGCAACTGTAGATGGATTAGGAAGAAAAGCAATCTATACAGATAATGAATTTAAAAGTTTATCTGAAAATGGAAAAGCTTTTATAATTAATCATGAACTTGGTCATTTAATGCTAGGTCATTTAGAAAACATAAATGAAAAGCAATCTAAGAAAAATAACAAGAAAAGAGTTTTTAATTATATATTTAAAAATGTAGTATCTAAAACTGAATTAGAAGCAGATGCTTTTGCAGCTAATAAAATAGGAAAAGAGAAAGCAATAAAAGGCTTAATAGAATTAAATCAAGTTGTACCTAATAAAGAAATAAAATTAAGAATAAAAGCATTAAAAGAATTATCTATGTAATAGATAAACTGGAGTTCACACTCCAGTTTATTTTTTTTAACATCTTGATAAAGAAAGGAGTTGATTATTTTGAGAGATCCAAATAATTTAAAACAAGCAGATTATAAAGACCATAAGATTACTACAATTGAGTTAGATCAAATTCCTGATTTTACAATGGAGGATTATGATTTAACAGATCCAAAAGAATTTAAAAGATATATGGATAGTGTAGAAAGAATAGTAAGAGGATCATTTGAATATAGAGAAATGATTAAATATTTTAGAGAAAATCTAGATATGAATAAATGTACTTTCTATCAAAACGTATCAAATATAGATACATTTAAAATAAAGATAGAAATACATCATGAACCATTTTCATTATATGATATATGTACAATAGTTTATAACAAACGTTGTTATTATCATGAGAATATTGATGAAAATATGGTTGCTAAAGAAGTTATGTTCTTACATTATAAATTAATGGTAGGATTAATCCCTTTAGCACAAACTGTGCATGAATTAGTACACAATAGTTATTTATTTATACCTACTGATAGAGTATATGGTAAATTTCTAGATTTTGTAGCAATGTATGAAGATTTTATGACTGCAGAACAATTAGATATATTACAAAGATGTATAGAATTTACTAAGAAATATAATCAAAGAGTTACAGACCTAAGAGTATTAGATACTAAATATATCTACATTGATGATTCTGGAGCATACAATTTCCCAACTCTACAAGATATAATTGGATTGATGAATGATAGAATAAAAGAAATCAAAGCCGATAATGGACATTTTGTAGAACAACCTAAACAAGAAGAACCTAAAAAATTAATAAACCCAATAATCCGTACTAAGAAGAAATAAATATGTATGATAATCAAAACATATTATTATATATAAATAAGGAGGATATAGAAATGGATAAAAATATAATAAATATATTATCAGAATCAGCTAATATGGAAGCTAATTCTCTAGATGAATTAAGAGGAGATATGTGTGATATATTAGTAGAATCTAACGAAATAGAAGATATCTATAATGACATAGAAGAGGTAGAAGAAAGCATTGGATACAGTCCAGAAATGGTAAATGTTGTACTTGCTGAAAACTTCGATGGAACCAAAAAATATTTAATAGAATTTGATAATCTAGCAAAATATATGCAAACTGAAGGATTATCAGCTAAAGAAGCAGTTGAAAAAGTCTGTGAATGCAATAACATTTCAGAAGACTCAACTTATGTAGTTATTGAATCATTAGATTCTGCAAAGGAAGCTTTATTTGAAGCTAAGTGTGCAAATCAAAAAAGTAAAGATAAATCTAAAAAAGAGAAAATAAAAGACAAAATCCTAAAGTCAAAGAAGCATTTAGAGAAAATGAAGGAAGATGGAGTAAAATTATTAAAAAAGAAAAAATAATATTTTACAACACTCTTAACAGTTATATGAATTTAGGATAAACATAATTCATCCCCGAATTGTGTATAAAATAATCATTAAACTTAATATGCATAAAGACAGTCTAATGACTGTCTTTATTTTTTCTTAAATTTAATTATAAAGATATATTATATATATGAAAGAGAGAGAGGAGATTTTAAATATGAAATACACAGATATATTTAATAAAAACACAGTAAATATTTTTACAGATGCATCAATAACACCAAAGGATAATAATAATCAATATATAGGGTGTCCAGGATGCATAGTGGTTGTATGTGATGAATACAACAATCCAACTATAATAGATATGGATTATTCAGTTGAATATAATTCAACTAATAATAATTCAGAAATAAAAGCAATTTATAAAGGAGTGCAAAAAGCAATCCAATATAAAGATAGATATAGTTTTATAAATTTATTCTCAGATTCAAGAATATGTGTTCAAGGATTAAGAGAATGGATATTTAATTGGAAGAATAATATACATAATGATATTATGTATAATAGTTCAGGAGCTCAAGTAGCTAACCAAGAAGTCATATTGAATATAGTACATTCAATATGTAATAATAATTTAAATATAAACTTATATCACCAAAAAGGTCATGTTAAGATGACAGATAAATCATTACAAAATGCAGCAAATGTATTTTGTACTACAAACAATATAAACTTTGTAGATGGAAATCTTATAACTAAGATTTCTGAATTTAATAATTATATAGATGAGTCAACAAGACAATTCTTATATAATAACTTAAGCAGTTATCCAGTAATAATAAATCCGATATTTCATAGTCCACATAAAGTAGACTTTGAAGAATATAGAAAATTAATTAAGGGAGATGCCAATTATGGAAAATAATAAAATTAATGTAAAACTAAAAAAGGATTTTACTAAAACCCCATTAGATAAATTATATGAGGAAAATGCATTAGCGTCTAAAAATATAATGTTTAAACATTGTTTAAAATTAGAAATGACAAAATTAATACTATCTACATTTAGTTATGATATAGAGCCTATTGAAATATTAAATCTAGTTGAAAATTTAGTTAAAATTGAACTAAGTGATATAAAACTTGAAAATATTGATGATGCAAAAAATGTATTACAATATATAATTAGTTCAATTATTGAAAGAGTTATACTTCAATACAATTTAGATAAAAATAGAATTATTAAACGTGATGAAGTAATAATCAACTCAGTTAATAAGATATTAGACCCTTTATATTAAAATTTTAAATAACAAGTAACTATAAAATAAGAGGAAAGTTCGGAGGAAAAAACAATGGAACAAAATAAAAATTTACAAACTCAAAATAATGAAAAGAAGGAAATGACAAATCCTATAAAAAGAAGAAAAGACCCAACCATCTATGGAGATGGAAAAATGGTTAAAACGGAAACTGTTTATACTAGCTTATTAGAAAATTATAAAAGAGAAGATTTACTAGAAGCTAGACAAAGAGTATATGAAGCTACTAAAGATGGATACAATTATTGTAATCCAATGGTAGAAGAATCATTTAAAAATAGAGCAATGTATATATTCCATAATGTAGTTTTAAATTCACTAGAAGGAACAATTATGGGTATTTTGCAAACAAGGGGTATTGATATAATATTTGATAGAAATGCCTTTATGAATGATATAATACAAAACCCAAATACTGATTATCAATATTTGTTTAATCTATCATCATATAGAAATGATGTACTTTATTCATTTAATAATCCAGTATTTTCATATGACTATACTGTAATGATAGCAAGTTTATTATCATTACATTTAAAGCTTGGTAGCAGATTCGGACAAAATGTTTCAAATGATTACATTGTAGAAGGAACTAATTTTATAACAAATTTAATTAAAAATACAATGTTTAATATAAGAGTAGTTGTATCAGAACTACTATATGAATCACAAATATATTTACCTAATATAAAGGTAAAAACATTGAAGCCAATTAACGATGAACAAATACCATTCTAGAAAGAATTGTATAATAGGTATATTCCATATACCTATTATTTTTTACATAATACAAATAAAATATCAAGTATATATTATATATGTGATGAAATTAATTAAAGGGGAGATAAACTATGTTTAACCTAAATTCACCAATCGTACAAGACATGATGAAGAAAGACCCTAAATTAGCTGAAATGATTTCAGTAGGAAATATGGGCTACAATGGCTCAAAGCCAACATTAACTAGCTATGATGCTAATGGAAATGTTATAAGTGAAAGACAAATAGATGTAAATGACAATGGAGGACAATTTAATGATAGTTATTATGATCCTTCAAACGTTAATAATGATATAAATAGAGATAATCAACAACAATATGGATATAATAATCAATATCAAAATCAAGGTTATAATCAACCTATAAATAGTAACAATGATATCGCATATCAAAATAATCCATATAGTTATAGAAATGAACCTGAATATATTCAATGTCAACAACAAGCTCAAGCTGAAATGCAATACAATCAACAACAATATGGATACAATCAGGGTTACAATAATTATAACCAATACCCTCAACAACAATACGGATATAATCAAGGTTATAATTATAATCAATATCCACAACAACAATATGGATATAATCAAAACTATGGATATAATAACCAATACCAACAACAAGGTTATGGTTATAATCAATATAACAATCAACAACAATATGGATATAACCAAGGATACAATCAATATCCTCAACAAGGTTATGGTTATAATCAAAACTATGGATATAATAATCAAAATTATTATGGAAATGGTATGTACAATAATTATAACAATCCATATTTTGCTGCAAAACAAAGAGAGGCTATGGAAGCTCAAATGAGACAAGAAAGAGAACAACAACTTTCAATTCGTAGATTGATTTCTAAATGTGTTCATAAAACAATGGGAGATCCTTTAAGCGATGAAGAATTAAATCAAACTTGGAACTTGTTATATCCAGAGCCAATTAAAATGACTGAGGAGATGAGAAAAGAACAAGAAGAATTGAGAAAATATAATCAATTAGTTGAACTTAGTCTACACCCAACTGGAAATATAATTCTAGCAAATCAAAGAGCTGCGAGTGCACGAGTTACTGAAGAGTATAGAAAAATGGTTCCAGAAGATATGGGTTTATTTGACTTCTGTCAAAATGGATGGAAGATACTTCAAAAGATAGAAGAAGATAAGAGAAAGAGACGTGAAAGAGATTTATCTAAACAATATGATCATGATAGTTATAGTAGATTAATTCAAAGAAAATCCCAAGAACAAGGCGGAGGATATTTAAGCCGTATGCTTACACCTAAGATGCAAGAATTGGGAATGAGTATTAATGAGAATGGTACTTTAGAAGTTACTTTACCAGAACATTTAAAAGCAAATCTTGAAGAACGTAAAGCTAAGTTTATGGAAAGTATCTATAACTATGACATAAAATAAATTAAGGTGGTGATTATATGAGTAACTCTCAAGTATTGAATTGGCTGTATAGTAAGAAACCTCAAGATTGTGCACTATTTAATTTTGATATGCTTACTAGAAATCCAATACTTTATTATCTTACTTTACAAGATATTAATGAATTACACAAAATAGCTTCATCTATAAGATTAGCGTCTAAGCTTGAAGTTAAATATAAAAAGATTGATGAGATAATGAGAAACCGAGGTTTCACAAAGTTTCATTGTGGTACAAATAGAATTGTTTATAGATTCTATGAAGATGACTCATTTTTAATTAAAATAGCATTAGATAAAGTTGGATTAAGAGATAATCCAGATGAGTTTAGAAATCAACATTATTTGAAACCATTCATTACTAAAGTATTTGATGTATCTCCTTGTGGTACAGTTGCTCTTGTAGAAAGAGTTAAACCTGTAACTTCAAGAGAAGAGTTCGTTTCAATGTCAGGTGGTGTATATGATCTTATAACAAATTGTATTATAGGAAAATATGTACTAGATGATATTGGAAGCAAATACTTTATGAACTGGGGATTCAGAGAAGGATTTGGTCCAGTACTTTTGGATTATCCATACATGTATGAATTGGATGATTCTAAGTTATATTGTAATAAAGTTGATAGAATGACAGGAATGATGTGCAATGGAGTTATCGACTATGATTTAGGATTTAACGATTTAGTCTGTACCAAATGTGGTAAAAAGTATCTAGCTAAAGAACTTGAAACCAAAGTAAGGAATCAAGAAGTTTTAGTTAAAGATAAAGACAACGATAACATATCTATACGAATATTAAAAGGAGATAAAGTTATCAAAACATTAGGAAATAATATCAAACAATCAAAATCTATAATTAGAAAATAGGGAGGAAATAAAAATGAAAATATTAGTAAGAAGAGGAAGACAAGTAGTAAAGGAATTTAGCACAGAGGAAAGAAATAAACCTTTCCGTGCAGATTCAAAGAAATCAAATCCACATGGAGTAAAATTAGTTAGACAAAGTGTTAATGATGAAGATGACTTCTTTAACAATAGTTTTATTTCATATTACAATGATGAGCCTTCAGTTAAGGTTAATGTTCAACTAAGAAAGGATAAACAGCCTCAACAAAAATCTGAATATGTTAACCATGAAGAAGTGGTTGAAAATAATAAGCCTAAATCAGAAGAAAAAATACAAAGTAATAACTTTGTAAAACATGATAAGGTTGTAAATAAAACAGGTGGAAAGAAATTCAGTAAGCAAAAGCAATATGAAAATAAAGAACTAGGCTTAAAAGAAAATATAAAACCATCTGTAGATTCAGATAATAAAGTTGAAGAAAAATCTGAAAGAAAAGAAGAACCTGTAGTACAAGAACAACTTAAGTCTGAAAATGTAACTCAAAATACATCTCCAGGATTAGATTCAAGTCTATTTAATAAGTTTGGAATTTCTGAAGAAGATTTTAAAGAGCCTGAACCTGAAGAATGTGAAGATGATCCAATATTAAAGAAATATGAAGATCAATATTCCGATGATGATAATTTTGAAAAGATGAAATCAAAATCACATAAAGACGTTATGTCATATTATTAAAATATATTATAAATAATTAGGAGAGTGAATGAAAATGTTTAAAGGATCTTTATTCGTAACAACAGATAGAATGATGGCACTAAATAGTATAGCTACAACTAAGGTTGTAATCATGGGACAACATGATGAGGAGCTTATGAATTATGGAGCATTAATGGGTGGAGTTTTAACTCCTCCATACAATGCAATGGCTGCTAACTTAGATGGAAATATGCAAGAATTTATGATGATTTATTCAGCATATCTAAATTCTAAAGAACCAACAGCATTCATATCTACAATATTTAGAGCATTAATGAATGGAACAAATATATTATTATATTTAACACAAGATGAACATGATATATATTTCCCATCATTCGTTCAATATATTGCAAACAATTTTGGAGTAATAATTGGAAGCCAATTTAATCCATTTGATTGCAGTCACGCTAATGTATGTTTAATATATTCATTAATGTATGCAGAAGAATTATTATCAGCTCAAGAGTTCTTTGAACTATATCCAGCAGGAGTTGAAATCTTTGATTTTATAGTACCTAAATTAAATTATGAACTTAATCCAAACATTAGAGATAAATCAATACAAGGATTAAAGATGTATTTCTTTGAATTAAAAGAAAGAATTAAAGCTAATCATAATAGGTACTTACCAAATCCAATTCAAAGAAATCAAAGGAGTGGTGCTCTATGCTAATATTCGGAAGTCATACTTGTCTTATACCTAGAGATAATATGATAGTATTTAACTTAACATCATACATGGAAGGATTTGATAGGGTGGATATTTTACCACCTTACCAAATTAACCATGTTGATAGGGAATTTGACATACAATATGCAAACTATTTAATGAATGACGATTATAAATTCATTCAGTTTATGAAAATAATGATGTCATTATATATAGGTAAAGATGTATATGTAATGATAGAACACACAGAAATGAATGATTTAATTTGCGAATCAGTTCAAAAGTTAATTCAACAAAAGTATGGAGTTCTATCTAACAATATATATTCTTTAGATGATTGGGATTACCTTGTGGAAAGTAGCTTTTCGCTTAATGGTGTATACAATCTTGATAAAGATAAAGAAAGATATACCTATTTAACATTAACTGAAAATGAATGTAGAGAATATCTAAGTTCATTATAAAATTTAATAATAAAAGCTGTTCTTCAGCTTTTATTTTTTGGGAGGAATAAAACCATGAAATTATATGAAAAAATCAATTACAAATCAAGTGCAAACTTTTTAGTTTCAAGCTTTATAAGAGAGTACGATATATCAAAAGCAAATATAAATATATTATTCAAGTATAATTGTATAGATCAAAACATGTATAATTATTTATGTAATGCTGATAGAATGGAAAGACAAAGAACTATTGGAATGATGCAAAAAGATCCAAAAGTAACTCAAGTCTTACAAAAAGGTATAGAAGAAGCTAAAAAAATGTTATTCGAAACAAATAATATTAAAGATAATGAAGTACTGATGATTAAAAATGATGCAGTATTTCTTATAAACAAAATACCTAATATAACTAAATTCGGTAATATCGAATTTATGTGTAAGAATATATATACTTCATTTTATAGAATTAAAAATTTAGAACTATTTTATTTCTATGATCAAGTATTAGGTAATGAAATATTAGATGTTAAAGGTATGTCACCTGATGCGTTTAGACTACATGAAAATTATTTTGGAGAATTTCTTAAAGTAGTCTTTAACTCAGCTCAAGTCTACGGTATAAAAGATACATTAGATATTGTAATATCATTCTATAATAAATATTTAGCATTAGAAGTTGATATGGAATATTATAGACAGTTTGATTCAAACTCACAATATCTATTAAAACCAATATCACAATTTAGTGTATATACTGCAGACAATCTAAGTAAAAATGATAAAGATAGTATTGATATCGGATATAATTTAGATATAATAAGAACTTTGTATCAAATATATTCATCAATACAATTAAATGCATTTTAAAAATAAATAGAGGATATCTTTCGATATCCTCTTTATTTTTTTTTATTTTTGTTTTAATAAAAAATTAATTCTCTCTTTTCTTTCATTTTCAACCTCTTCATCGGTTCGTATTCTATTTTTATGCATTACATAAGCTAATACTTGAATTGTAACTTTCTTAGCTATGACATCACTTAATTTTTCACCTCTATATAATATAGTAAGTCTTTCCCACAACTCAGGTGATATCTGCTCCATAACTAAATATGCAACATTTCGCCTAAGTTCCTCACGCTTTTCTGAATTAAGATAGACTATTTCATCCCCACCCTCTATATTCAAAAAAGTGTAATCCGAAAGAACATCACTAATAAATTTATCTAAAACCACAAATAATATTGGGTCTATAGTTGTCTTTGCATTGATTTCATATTTTTTTAGCATAAGTTCATCACGTTCTACTATTATTTTATGCCTTTTGACTTGTGCTGATCTCCATAAATTTAATATAATTAATAATATCATTGCAATTAATGATACTTCTAAAAAATTTCCCATTTTAATTATCTCCTTTTTAATTGAATTTTTATTTTTATTCCGATTAATTTTATTTATGTGTTACATGTATATGAATAGATATAGGGAGTTTTCACTCCCTATACCTAATTATTTAAATTACTCCAATTTAAAAGTTTATCTCTTAATTCTAAAAGACCTTTATCATTTGATGAACCTTCATCTAAAGATCTTTTTAGATAAAATAAAATTTTAAATGCTATATCTTGAGTTATACCATCATGATATAATTCTAAGAACTCATACCAATTTCCAAAACACATATCTGGGTGTATAAAGAAATCAGGATTATTATGATATAATTGATGTGGTGTCAATGATAACATAACTAATTGTACTCTATGTTTTGTATGTTCCTGTTTAAGAAGCATAGTCAAATCAAAAGTACTTATATATCCTTTGGTATTTAATACATGCTCAGTTAATATAACTGCTATATCGAATATAGTAATCATATTATGATGCATTTCAACCTTAGCCATTTCATCAGCTATTATATTTCCATGAAATTGACAGTGATCCATACCTAAACTCATTAAAAAACTTTTATAGTGAGTATAAGTTCTGCTGTGTCTAAATCTGGATATTGCATTGTCTATAAATTTTTTGTATACCTCTACGTCCATTAAAGACTCTCTTGTTTGATAAAACGGTAATTCAAATGGACAGTTTGGTGAGGTTATTGTTGGATTATAAAAATTACCATCGTATGTTTCTATGTCTGGAAATTCATTCATTTCTCTCGCCTCCTTTTTATTAAGATGTTCTTTTTTAAAAATGATTCATATTGGTATATATTGTAAAATTAATATATTTCAATGTAACATTTTAGTAAATAAATAAAAGGAGTGATATTTATGAAAATGTATGGAAAAGTTAATGTAAAATCTACATTAAATGTAAGAGATGGTGCATCAGCAGATGCTAAAATCTTAGGTACATTAAAAGATGGAGAAACCGTAATAATATCTCCAGAATATAGTAAAGATAACTGGTATAGTATTTACTATGGATTCCATGGTGGATTTGTAAGTAAAGACTATGTAGATCCATGGATATATGGATTTGTAACTGCATCAACTTTAAATGTAAGAGAAGGGATGTCCACAAACTCAAAAGTTTTAGGTACTCTTAAGAAAGACGAAGTTGTAAAAGTATCATTAAAGTATAGTACACCAAATTCTGGATGGTATAGTATTTATTATGGAAACAAAGGTGGCTTTGTAAGTTCAAAATATGTAAATTCTATATTATATGGAAAAGTTACTGCTGGAAAACTAAATGTAAGAGATGGTGCATCAGTAGATGCTAAAATCTTAGGTACATTAGATAAAGATACTGTAGTTAAAATTTCATATGTAAATAGTAAACCTGATTGGTATAGTATTTATTATGGAGATCATGGTGGATTTATCAGTAAAGATTATGTAGTATTCTTAACTGAAAGTGCTGAAGAACCAGAGATGACTGGAGATGCTTTAATATCAGCTCCATTAGTAAACTTTGTAAAATCATACGAAGGATTCTTCCCAAATCCTTACTATGACTGTGTCGGTGTAAGAACTATAGGATATGGTTCAACTACTGGTTGGATTATGAATATGAGTCATGTTACAGAAGCACAAGCAACTAAGGCATTAATGGAAGAAATAAATTCAATGGCAGTTAAATTAAAAGCAAACTTAGATGGAAAGGGAATCCATTTGAAACAAAATGAATTTGATGCTCTTGCAAGTTTTGCTTATAACTGTGGTATAGCTGGATTACTTGGTTCTACTCTATATAGAAATGTATGTGCAGGTGTAAGAGGTGAAACTATAAGAGAAAACTTCTTAGCTTGGAGTCATGGTGGAGGAAGAACAATTCAAGGATTAGTAAATAGAAGAAAAGAAGAATATGATATCTTTGCAAAAGGAGATTATCATAGAGATCTATAATTTAAAGAAAGTACATCATATATATGATGTACTTTTTACACCCCTTTAAAAAATATTTCATTTAACATTATTAATAAAATATGGTATAAAAGGAGGACAACTGTATGCACAGAATAACCAAACAAGAAATTGATCAAGATTTGATTAATGAAATTGAAAGAGGGAATATAAACCCTCAAATAAAAGACGATATTGAGAGAATAAAACACGATATTGAAAACATTAAAAAAGATCAGATGAAAGATCTTATGAAAAGAGATCTAGCTGGTCAAGATATAAGTAAACACACTATAGGATATCTTATAGAAAGTTTAAAAGACAGAAATAAAATACAATCGATGAATAACATAAGTCTAAAAGACTGTATGCTTAAAAATGAAAAACACGGATATGTAGAGCTAAAGCCACATACCGTGGAATTTGAAACCCAAAATGTGACTTATTATCATAACAGAAAGAAAAATAATGTATTAGTAAATTCAGCGTCTATAGTAGGACAAAATATTTTAACAATAGAAACTTCACAAGTTTCTATCGATTAATTTACCAAAATTAAAAAGGAGATGCTTTAAATGGCTGATAAGAATATACAAATTAAAAATAAAAACGCCCAAGGAGAATGGGACCAATTATTTCCAAAAACTAAAACTAGTATAGTTACTCACTCTAATGGTGAAACATTAGATGCAATTATATCTAGAGTTTGTTCACAATTAAATAATAAAGTGGATGCATCTAAAATGGAAGCAAAAATTAAAGAAATCGTAGGTAGTGCACCACAAGCATTAGACACATTACAAGAATTAGCAACAGCATTAAATAATGATGCTAACTTTGCTTCAACAATGACTAATATTTTAGCAGGTAAAGTTGATAAGACACCAGGAAAACAATTATCTACAGAGGACTTTACTGCAGCTTTAAAACAAAAGCTAGAAAAAATAAAAATAAATTCAGATGGTAGTGCCGTAGTTGATAAGAAAAAGATACCTGCATCTGATGTAGTTCAAGATCCAACTCATAGATTTATAGCAGATACTGATAGAACTTATTGGAATGCTAAATCAAAAGTAAGTGTTGGAAAAACACAAGACTCTTCAGCCGATATATGGTTTGAAGAAATATAATAAAAAGGAGTAATTATACTCCTTTTTTATATTATTTTTGAGAGGTGAGAATATGGGAACAAAAACACAAATAAGACACAAAAGAGATGATGGTAAATGGGAAGATATAGATCCAATAACTAATATTAAAAATATAACAACTCCAAATGGAAATTTAGATGAGGATTTTGAAAAGATCAAAAAAGATATTGAAAATATTAATAAAAATCAATTAAGAATTTTGACTAAATTAGACTTAAAAGGAACAAATATATCTGATGCAAAAATAGGATATTGGTTGGATACATTAAAAAATAGAAATCAAATACGTTATGATTCTGCAGTCACTATAAAAGATTGTGATTTAAAACTAACTGATAAAAGTGGTTTCATAGGGTGGAAACCATATAATTTAAATTTTGATTTTAATACAATTACACATTATCACAATAGAAAGAAAAATATAGTTGGGGTTAATAGTGTTATTTCTAAAAATACTATATCAATTCCTCAAACTAATATTACAATAAATTAAGGGAGATGAGAATATTATGGGAAATTTAATTTTACAATCTAGTGGACAATATAAAACCCAATATACTAAATTTGATTATAGATTTTTTGTAGAACGATTAGGAGACACTAAATACAAAATATATATGTATCCAATGACTCCTATAAATCCAGATGAATATTATAATGGATTTTATGATTTCCATAATGGTAATTCAAAATGTGGTGATACTAACTGGTATACATTTTATCTTTATGTAAATACTGATGAAGTTATGAAAGTAAAACTTCCATTATATAGTAGACATTTAGACTTAGGATATTATCAAGAAGTAGATGTACTATTTTTCGACCCAGTAATTCAAGAATTTGATTATGTTGGAAATATTAACAATGCAGATCTTTCTATGATTTTAAATATAGGATGGAGTGAACCAAAATTTAAACTAAATTGTAGTAGTATGAATACATCAGAATTTAATAATCATTTTGCAACATTGAAAGATGCAAATTTTAAGTATCATAAATGGAGCTCAGATTGTGATCGCTATAAAGATATTGATTGTGATTTTAATGTAGATGTATATAATTTTTATAGTAATTTATATATAGCAAAAGTTGAGTTTATAAATGGTAAAGTAAATGGACACCAGTCTAATATTGCATTTAATAAATCTTTTGTAAGAATACAAGGAAAAAATTATGAAGCTGATTACGGAGAAATAATTCCAAAAGATTCAAGTAATGGAACTGGAGATTTTCATTCCCCCATGTATATTTGCTTTACATCAAACAATCCAAATTCTATTTTAAATAATAAAGTTAGATTAGTATTTAGGCATGAAACAATTGAAAGTATGTATTATGAGTCTCAAGAATATAAATTAGAAACAGCAGATACTGCACCTTATGGTAACGTTGTAGGTGGAAGCAATTTTGGATATGCAACTACTCCTCCCACTATCAAAATCAATGTTTATGATAAAGAAAATGATGAAATGTTTGTAAATATATACCAAGGTGGACGTAGTATCAAAGGTCCATATACAGGGCTATATAATGGAAGTACTGTTTCATTTACAGTTCCAGATAATGAATTTAAACAGGCTCCATTAGGAGTACCTCAAAAACTTTGTGCGACTATACAAGAAAGTGCTGATGATAAAGGCTTATATAACAATGTATACTTTCAATATACTAAAATTGAAAAATATAAAATAAGTATATCTGATTTTGATAGAGATTTAGGTGAAAAACATTACGGATTTAATTTACCTCCTCTAAAAATAACAGCAAACAATTCAGCTGCTAATTTAAAAGTTTCTGCTTATTTGGAAGAAAAAAGTCCATATCGTAAAGTAGAATTACCTTGTGATTTAACTGCAAATAATACTTATACAGTAAAAATACCTCAACGTATATTTGATACTATAAAAGATCCACTTCCTAATGTATATATAAAAGCATCTGGAACTGATATATACGGTCAAACTTCTGAAAGTATAAGAAAATTTTATTTTGAATATAAAATACTTCCTCCACCTCCATATATAGCAATGGATAAACTTGATAATTGTCAGCCTAACCCATTTTCAGTAAATTTAACACTCGATGCAGTAAATGATTCATTTAAACTTGATGGGTATTTAAATGGATCTAATTTTAAACATTATGATTTTAATGCTCCAACAAAACGTAGTCAACAATTTAAAGTTGATATTGATAAAGATACATTTATGAAGTTACCAATAGATGTGGATCTAAAACATGAAAATACTCTTAGATTTGTAATAACTGATAAATACAATAGAACTCAAGAAGTTGAATATAAATTTAGAAGGATATATCCTCCAAGAATAACATTTAATTGTCACGAATATAATTTAGGTAATAAATGTGATCCATTTAACTGTGATGTATCTATTCATTCTGGTGGTCAAGCATATACTGTATTTCTATATTATAATGGATCTGTTATAGACACATACAATGTAGATTTTATGAATACATCAGAAAAAGAATTATCCATAAAAATAGATAAAACTTTATTTGATAAATTTTATTATGGACAAAATACTATAATATTAAAAACTAAAGATATATATGGAACAGAAATGTTACAAAGCGATATGTCTAAAATTATTTTTAATAAAAATCATAAGCCAACAATTTCTGTAAATTCTACAGATTTAGGAGATCAGTCTGAAATATTTAATTTCGATTATACTATTGAAGATAAAGATAATGATGTTTTAACTATTACTGAATACTGTGAAGGAGATTTAATAAATACATTATATAGTATTCAAAGTGGATCAAAATTGAATTTTAAATTAACTAAAGATCAATTTGATAAAATTCCTTTACACAAAGCAACTTTATTAATTAAAGTAGATGATGGAAAAGGTGGAATTTGTCAAAAAGAAATTACTTTTAATAAAGTTAAAAAATATGAAGTTACATTATCTGATAGTGATAGAGATTTAGGAATAAAAGAAGGACCATTCAATATAGATATAAAAGCTACTGCTAATTTGCAAACAAGCGACTTTTTATTTAATGCACGTGCAGATAATAAATATAATTTAATTGATGGTTGCAATTTCTTAGAAAACTATACTTATACTCTTAAACTTACCCAAACAATTTTTGATAAATTATCTGAAGGAGTTCATCATATTAATATAAGTGCAAGTGGTATGAGTTCAGACGGTCAACATGCAAAAGCATCAAGAACATTATTATTTACTAAAAAGAATCCCAATACTAATCCAAGTATTTCTGTAAGTTCTACAGATTTAGGAGATCAGTCTGAAATATTTAATTTCGATTATACAGTTGAAGATAAAGATAATGATACCTTAACTGTTACTGAGTATTGTGAAGGTGAAGTAATAAACACATTCTACAACATTCAAAGTGGAACAAAAATGAATTTTAAATTAACTAAAGATCAATTTGATAAAATTCCTTTACACAAAGTAACTTTATTAATTAAAGTAGATGATAGAAAAGGTGGAACTTGCCAAAAAGAAATTACATTTAATAAAATTGCTAATAGTGGAATAAAAACTCAAATTTATAAAAATCTTCATTATTTTTCATATATGTATTATTTTAAAAAAGAAAATGGACACCTTCAACCAAGTATATCTAAGGGTGATGAAATTTATAATGCTATGGCTGATTTTTATTTTGATTTAAAAATATCAACATATGATAATATTAATTATTATATAAATATTGATAATATTAAAAATAATATATCATACAAAACTCCATATACAAGTGGAAAATGTTCATTTGATGTTATAGGCAGGTCTGATAATGATAGAACTGGTGATTCAAATATATCAATAATGATAAACCATAAATCTAGATTTAATGATATTTTAAGGAATTTTTCAACATTTAATGCATATAGATTTAGTGGGCATGGTACAAATTATTATACTAAGTTAAATCCAATATCTACTCACATTTTACTACCTAATAAAGAACCACTAACATCAATAAGTATAACATTTGGAAATTATCTTACACATTATAAAAAAAATAATTTAACTGATATTCCAAACCCAAATGATTTAGCTGAATATTATGTATGTAGTTTTGATTTAAATTCTAAACCAGAAATATCTGATTCAGATAGAGATTTAGGTACTATGCATAAAGGATTTACTGTAAATTATAAAGTAACTGATAAAGATAATGATAAACTAAATATATCTGAAAGATTAGATGATAAAGTAATACAAACTTATTCTAATGTATTATCTAATTCAACCCAGATATTAAATATAACAGATTCTATATTTAATGGATTATCTTTAGGACAGCACAAATTATCTATATTTGTGGATGACGGAAAAGAAACTGTAGGAAGATACTATACATTTACTAAAGTAAATACACCTCCTATAATTTCAGGAGAAGACGGAAACTTAGGAGATAAATCAGCAGGATTTGATATATCTTATCAAGTTACAGACAATGAAGTTGACAAAATGAATATAACTGAAAAACTTGATGAAGAAACTATTAAGGACTATAGAGATGTAGATAGTGGAACAACTAAATATTTAACTATATCCGATAGTAAATTTAAATCATTAAAAATAGGAGAGCATAAAATACAAATAGTAGTAGGAGATGGAAAATTAAGTACAACTAGAACTTACACATTTAATAAAATAAACCATAATCCTTTAATCTCAGGTAAGAATGAAAATTTAGGAGAAAAAAGTTCACAGTTTGATATAAACTATAGTGTTACAGATTCAGATGGAGATACAATAACAATTACTGAATATTTAAACAATGAAGTTATTAATACTGATTACAGTACTCAATTTGTAAGCGGTGTAAAAAGAACTTTAACAATTACAGATGCAATGTTATCAAAACTTCCATTTGATAAAGTTATATCTATATTAATCTATGTAAACGATGGTAAAGGTGGAAGCAACCAAAGAGAATATAGATTTACTAGAGTAGACTCTGCTCCTATTATATCTGATTATAACAGAGATTTAGGAACAAAAGGATATGCATTTACTGTACCTTATGAAGTTACAGATAAAGAAGGAGATAGAATAAATATAGTTGAAAAATTAAATGGTAAAGAGATTTGTAGCCATCCAAATGTAACAACTGGTTCAAAATATTCAGTAAATATTACAAATGATATGCTAGCAACATTACCATTAAATAAAACTAATACTATAACTATTAATGCTGATGATGGTAAAGGAAAATCCAATGTAAGAGAATTTACTTTCATAAGAGGATCTGAACCACCAAGAATAGAAGTAACTGAAAAAGTATATCCAACAATAAAATTTAAAGTATCAAATAAATTAAACACAATATCTAAAGTAGTTATTGAGCTTAATAATAATGTAAAACACACTTACAATTCTAATTTTAATAATTTATCATATAATATTAAATTAGAAGAATTGACAAATAAAGTTAATGTATTAAAAATAACTGCAACAGATAAAGATAATTTATCAACTACTAAAATTTTAAATATAAATAAAAATACTTTAACCACTCCAAAAGTTGATGATAAAATTGTTGTTAAAGGAAAAGAATATTCAATCGAATCTGTAACTCCAGATGGATTAAATATGCAATTAACTTTAAGAAGCAATTTACAATCGGAAATTAAACAAGGAGAGGAAATAGAGCTTATAAATGGATCTTGTAGAATTTATATAACAACTGATAAGCATCCAGATTATGCATTATTAGTATATAAAGGAAGAGAAGATCTAAAAAATGGATATGTCGAAGAGAAATATCAAGCTGAATGTCCAGGACGTATAGTAAATACTAGAATAGATTTAGAGGGTGATATTACTATAAGTCAAATAAGAGAAGCATTTAATTATTTTAATAAATAATTATAATTTGTTAAAGGAGATATTATCTCCTTTAACATTTATTATATTTAAATATATAATAATGAGAGGTGATTTTATATGTCAATAAAAGGATATATAACAGAACAAGAATTATCAGAGGAATTATTAGAGAAAATAAAGAATAATGATTCACATGTTCCTGTAACTCCTTCAAAGCCAGGAACTAATGTAATTATTAGTAAAGATGAACCTAAAGATGCCGATGATAATACAATATGGTTAAAAACTAGATAAAAAGGAGTGTATAAAATGGGTAAAACAGTACAAATCAAAATAAAGAAAGACAACCAATGGTTAGACGTAAATCCAATTACGTTAGCAGAGGGAGTTAATTTAAATAATGGAAAAAATGTAGAAAATGTAGTGTCTGAAATATTGAAGGCAATACATGATTTACAAGTAAAACAAGATGAATATGATAAGCATGTTGATGTTAGTGGTAAAAAATATAAATGTATTGTTCACGTATCAACCTCAGACTCAGCATATACTACAGTACAAAATTTATCTATAACAGGAGATGTAACTCAAACTGTTAAATTAGAGTATAATTCTAATGAATTAATATTAAAGAATGGTACTTATACTTTTACTATAGATGGAAGAAATGGATATACAACTCCAGCTCCTCAAACTATAGTAGTTAAGGATAGAGATACTTCAGTATATTTTAATTATATAAAGAAAGTAAAACCTATCATATATGGATTTAGAATAAATCAATCTGGAGATGGATCAATTGAATATACTGATGACTGCAGAAATTTCAGACCAATAACCCAAGATAGTTATTCTAGTACCGTAGATTACGGAGATTGGGAAAATACTTTTGTATTAAATAAAAATAAACCAGTTGTATTTTATGATAATACAATGAAAGATAAAACTTATTTAAATCCAAATAATTTAAATTCTGATATATCAGGTAGATCATTAGATAGGAGTTCAAATTATACAATGTCTGAATTTGGAAAAACATATTATAAATTTAATAGAATATCAGATAACGTTTTTGAATTTAAAATAAGTAATGTAAAAGTTGATGATAGTTATACATGTAATGCATTTATGGATTCTTCAAATAATGCTCATGATTATATGTATATAGGAAGTTATTTTACTAAATTTAGAAATAACATTAGTCCTAATGGTATTTATATAGAACCTGGACGTAGAGGATATACTATGTATCAAACAAAGACATCTATAAGTGGTGTTGAAAATAATACAAAGCCATTTTCTATAATAAATGCACATCAATGGCAATATATAAATGCTCTTATAATATTAATAACTAAAAACCAATTTGGATTTAGTAATCTAGATGATCCTAAAAATCCTGAGGTATGTGGTCCATTCTTTGGAAGTAAAATGTTTAATATAATAAATTGGACATCTAACTTTAACCGCTCTACAATATTAACTGGAATATTATTAACTGAAAATGATATAATTTATACTCCAGCAGGAAAACCATTTTATTATAATAATGGTAATACAACAGATATACAATCAAATAGCATAAATAGGAATGGTCATGTATCTAAGTTTAAATGTATCCCAGGATTAGGAATTTTCCCTTGTCAATTAGGTGATAATAAAAATATATTTAGATCGTATATAATTTCTTCAGGATTTAGTACCTCTAATTCTTATTTATTACCTACTTTCGGACGTGTAGGAAATAATTGTGCATCTTCATCATTGTATAATCTTAAATTTGTAAGCCCAGATGCTTACGGAGAAGATCTTGATTTAAGATCATCATATTTAAAATAGTAAAATTAAATAGAAGAGAATATTTATTCTCTTCTATTTTTTCTATTTATTATTAAAACATTATATTAATTAAATAATTAAAAGGAGATGAATACTATGAAAAAAATAACTGAACAAGAAATATCTGAAGAATTATTAGTAAAAATAAATAGTGATAAAAGTTCACTATCAATAACATTAAACGATAAGGAACCTAAAGATTCAAAGGATAATGATATATGGTTCCAATCAATCTAAGGAGGAAATAATTGTGGATAAAGATATACAATTAAAGATTAAGCATTTATCTGAATGGATAAATCTACATCCTAAAACAAATTTAAAAAATATTATATTTGAAAATGGTAAAACTGCTGAAGAAGTATTAACTACCATAAGCTCAGATATAAAAACATTAAAAGTTAAAAAACAAAAATACATAGAAGAACAGAAAAAGAAAGAAGAGGAGGAAGAGAGAAGACGCCACCCTATATATGGATTTATAGCAAACCAAAAAACTGGAGAAATTACATATACAGATGCATGTAAAAACTTTAAACCAATTGTATCAGATTTGAAAAATCATAAATATAATATGAATGATTGGAAAAATACTTATATTCTAAATAGTAATAATCCATGCTTAATGAAAGATGGAAAGTTTGTAGAATACTTAGATCATAATGACATATCACTAACGAAGTCTGGAAGAAAGGTTGATTATTTTCGTGATAGTTATTTTTTAGATAAGTCTGTAATGGCTGAATTTAAAAAAATGTATTATAAAATAGAGCACATAGATGAAGATCGTTTTTCATTTAAAATATGTAATAAAAAGGTAGATTCATCATATAGATGTGATGCATTTATGAAAAATGAATATACTGAAAACGATAATATGTATATAAGTAGCTATTTCGCAAGTTCTGATAGCAATTATCATGGATATAGAGGTCATGTATTAATGAGCAGACCTGATTCTCAATATTGTGCTGTTATAAACTATGATGGAAATACATCTAGCGGTGGAGATGCTGAATTAGAAGATATTGATGAAGTTAAAAAAATGATAGAATTTTGTAAATACGAACCATTATCATTTAGTAAATGGTTATATGTCCACATGCTTACTATATTAGTAACTAAAAACTTAGATACTGACAAAGCTTTAAGTATACCATATGAAGATTCTTATAAATATGATGGAAATGGTCAGTTCTATGGACAAAAATATAATGGAGAATACATAGTAAATGTTTTCCATATTCATACTTGGCAAAGTAATAAAAGTTATAAAACCTATATGGAAGGATTATGTACCAACGATAATACAATATTATATAAAATGACCCCTCCATATAATAATAAAGGATATGGATATAAATCATCTGGAATTGATATTAATAATATTAAAAGTGGAAGTATAAGTTTATTTAAATCTAACTCAGATTTTGGAATTATTCCTTGTAAGACTCGTCTTTCAGGATATAATAATATAGGTTATTTCGAATTAAATAAACATGGATATGCTAGAATATATGGTATTAGAAATATAGAGTTATATAAATATCCATCATTTGATAATGGTTTAGCAAATAGATTATGTAAATAAGGAGAATAATTATGGATAAAGATATTCAAATGAAAATAAGACAAAATAATGAATGGGTAAACATAATGCCTAAAACTAAGGCTAAAAATGTCATTCTAAGTAATGGTAAAAATTTAGAACAATATATGTCTGAAATTTCAAAAAATATTACAGACTTAAAAAATACATATAAATAAGATAAGAGAGCATATGCTCTCTTATTTTCTTTTTATTAACAATTAAACATTATAATAATTAATTTAAATAAAAAGGAGATTGATAAAAATGAAAACTTTAATAACTAAGGCTGATATAATAATAGAAAGTGAATATGTAAATAAAATAACTAAAATTTTAGATGAAAAACTAAATACTCCATATCATCTATATGCTTATCTATATAAAGAAAAATTCAACAATAAATATCCTTTAAGACATGTTGGACAAACTATTGGATATGTAGAAGTAGATGAAAATGAAGTTATAAAAGATATTGTATTATATGAACAAGATATATTATATAATCATAAATATCAAGAAACTGTAGATCAAATAAATGAATACATTGGATATCAATTAGTATTCCAAGAATAGGAGGAATATATATGATACAAGAAATAAAGACAGATAATATACCACTTCTTGATGGATTGGTATATTATCTTAAAAAACTTGCAATATCAACCGTATTAAAAGATGAAGAAAAAGCTTTAAAATATGAAACATTAGAAAGTATAAAAGAATCAGATAGGTATATTTCTTGCATAGAAGGTAGAGCTAGGTTTGATCTTTTTAATTATGATGAAGATATATTAAAAAGGACATCACTTCCACAGGCTATGATACCAAAATGCTTAGAAGATAAATATAACATACCTGAGAATATTAGAAAAGAAGCTCTTGAGATAGCAAAACAAAATTGTATAGACAATTATGTAGAAAAAAATAACTATTATAGATCATTAAATGGATTACCTGATTTAGATGATGATTTTATTTTTTTAAATCGTACTTATTTAAATCCAGAGATAGAAAAAAGTATAGATATACGTAAGCCTATACATGAAATGACAACAAATGAAATAGAGTTATTATATGAATATAAAATAATGGAAAGATTATTCACAAAATATCCTAAAAAAGATTATCTACACCATTTAGGGTATAGAAAGATTCCCATATATAATGCTAGAATTGCTAATAAATTCTCATTATTATATATACAACAAGATATTCCTAAAGAAGTTATGAATAGATATAAAGATAAAATAGAAAGAAATAGAGTTTATACTTTAAAAACTATTTATAATGATGCATTTAAATTAGGATCAAATTATTATGATAATTTTATGCAAATATTTATAATAATTCAAACCATTATGGATGTATTAGCAGAAATGCCTGATATGATAATAAAAAGAGAAGTATTTGATATAAGAATGGTAAAACTTATCTTTGAATCTAACTGTATAGATTATTTTCCAGAAATACCATTTAAATATCAAGTTGCAATGGTTAGAAATTTAAATAGATTAATTAAGTATAAATCTACAACTAAAAATATTGTAGATATATGCTCACTATTTGGATTTGAAAATGTACAAGTATTTAAATACTATTTATTAAAACACAGAAAAGTTGATAAGAAAACTAAAGAATTTGTTTTTAATACAAAGAAAGTATTAAATAAACAAACTGGAAAGATGGAAGAAGTTCCTGATGAAAGTAAAAATTATGATTTAAAATTTATCAAAGTTCCTATAGAAGGAATATGTGATGATTATATTCATGATAAAACAAAATATTTAGATTATGATGAAGTAGTTGAAGGTGATAAATATTGGAATGGTGATTTACCTCACGAAATGGTAAAGCAATCCATAATAGATCAAGAGTTTAACTATCTTCAATCTAAATACTTATCAGTAGATACCATATATAGTCTTACAAGATTATCATTTGAGTCTATTTATTTTATGAATATGCTATTTGATAATGTAGATTTAGAAGAGAAATTAAGATTATATATACCATGTATTTCAAGTACAGCAAACTTTAAATTCGTAGATGTAGTTTGTTATTTATATGCTCTTATGTATGAATTTATAGATAAGGGTGACGATTTAATGGATACACCTACTAAGATAATGTATATAAAGGGATTTAACTTTGATGCTGATATGATAGATTTATCTAATTATATTCAACAAAAAGGTTTTACAATGAAAGAATTAGGAGTTGACGAATTTCAAATACCTGAAAATTCTGTATTATCATATAATCAATTAATGGATATATTCACTAAGAATGCTAATATATACGATCATGTAGTAAAGCAATTATATAAAGCAGATAATAAAAGAATATATGATGTATATAAAAAAATATATGATTCATTAATGATAAATGAATTTAGTATGGATTTCTTTAAAAAGAAAGACGGTACAGTAGCAAAAACTTATACTGACTTTATACATGATAGAGATTTGATATTATATAACAATCTTATATCTATAAGAGGTATAACAAGTAAAGAAACAAAAAATGACAGAATAACTGAACAGATAAATAGTATAGTATATATTCTAGAAGAATATATTGATACTGATAAATTTAAATATATATTCTCATTCTTACCTTCAGTATCTGCTGAAGCTATTAAAAAATATATATTTAAAGTAGTAAATTTCTTTAAATCTTATAAAATGGATATAATAGGAATAGGAACTATATATAAATTTGATGATAGACTTGAAAACAAAATCAAAATGATTGATGAAGTCTTATTTAAATATGTATTTACTAGAGAAGATACTATAGAGGTTATATCTAAATTATTTAATACTGTAAATTTAACTAAAGAAGATACAATACAAATGATAGACCATATCTATATGGATATCACTTACTGGACTTCTTTATTTTTTAATGAAGGATTAAATATAAAAGAAGAATTTGTAAAAAATATAGTATCATCATTCAAAAACGATTTATCTGAAGTAAATGATGAAAAGAATAATTATATTATATCCAAATTAAATAAAGAATCTTTATTAGAATATCATGATTTTGTAATGAATAAATCTAAATTAAATAAAGATGATAAGATTAAAATGATAGATCAGTTATATATGGATATTACTTATTGGGCTCTAGTATATTGTAAAGAAGAAAAATTTATTAAAGATATTATATCTTCAAATATATCAATTAATAAAGAAGATACAATAAGTATTGAAGATAAAATTAATATTAAAATTAATAATTTATAGTAATATTTTATTACAATACAAACATTAATAATGAGTACAAAAATATATTTTAATCTGATTTTACACACCTTGCCATGTGTAGGACACTGTTAAACATTAGGGCTCAACATTCTTTCAGCTGCCTTGAAAGAGACCTTTAAGTTTTTTATAAAAACTAGACAATGACTAACATTTACAAATCGCAAGATAGGACTAGATGAAAATCTAGTCCTATTTACTGTTTAAAATTTTACTATTTAAAAAACATAGAAATAATAAAATAAAATGAAGAGGTGAAATTATGAATACTGAATTAATGTTTTCAAGTAAAGATATGACTTGGGCTACACCCCAAGATTTTTTTAATAGATTAAATGAAGAATTTAGATTTAATTTAGATGTTTGTGCATTACCACAAACTGCAAAATGTATAAACTATTATACACCAGAAACCAATTCTTTAACAAAAGATTGGAGAGGTGTATGTTTTATGAATCCACCCTATGGAAGAGAGATAGGAATATGGATACAGAAAGCTTATTATGAAGGATTAAAAGGCTCAACAATAGTATGTCTTATACCCGCAAGAACTGATACAAGATATTTTCAAGAGTATTGTATGAGAGCAAAAGAGATAAGATTTATAAAAGGAAGATTAAAGTTTGGCGATGGACCAAATCCTGCACCATTTCCAAGTGCTTTAGTAATATTTCAAGGATATCATGAATATCCACAAATATCAGAATATTAAAAGGAGATTTAAATTATGACAAACGTTAAATTTAAATATAGTGAAGATGAAAATGGAAACAAAACTGTAGAGAAAAATTCAAAAGATATAAATACCATTACTACTAGAGACATATACGGCAATGTTGTATATGACAATTTTAATGGAATAGAAAGAATAACAGATTATACTTATGATGAAAATGGAAATCTTTTATCATCAGAAAATAATTTTGGAACTAAATGTACTTATGAAAATGGAAGATTAATAAATAAAACAAATGAAGATTATAAGTATGATTATAAATATGCTTCTAGTGAATTAAATTGTACTAGAGATTTTAAAGCTAAATATGTAAATGATAAATTATTATATGATAATATTGAATATAAATTTGATAATAATTTATTTAAATTAAGTAAATATAATGAAGATTATGATATGGGAGATGAACTTGAACTTACTTACAGTTCATTTAATGGTAATACAAAAAAGATAGAACAAAATCATGATGATTATATTCATAAATCTGAATATGATCAAAATAATAATTTAATTTCAGAGAAAAGATATAAACTTATTGCTGAAACTAAATGTAGATATGATGAAATGAATAATAAAATAAAAGAAGAAATCTATAATGAAAATAAAGATTTAATTCATTCAATTGATTTCTTAAATATATATGATGATGATAATTTATTAGTGGAACAAAATATAGTTACCCTTAATAAATTTGATTTATAATAAATTTCAAGTATATATTATAATAGTGTAAAGAAGTTATATAAATTATAACTTCTTTAAAATTTTAATTAAAAGAAAGAAGGATAAAACCATGATAAGAAAAGAAACATTAAAAAAATACAAGGATATGGCAGAGTATTTAAAAGAAGGACACACGTATAGAGAAACTGCAATTAAATTTGATTGCAAAATGTCTTATATATCAAATGCAATGATTAGATATAAAAAATATTTAAAAGAAGCTGAAGCTAATTCAACTAATAGTTTATTTGCATTTTTAAAAGATAATACAAAACTTTATAAATGTGCAAGAAATTTTGGAATTACTAATTTAGATGATTTAGTAACTCTATTTAAATATCGTAGATGTTTATTACCTGAGGTGAAAGGTTTAGGTAAAGTTCATAAAAAATATTTTGAAGATAAATTAATTCAAGCAGGATACATAACTGAAGATGATATCAAAATAAATATCACTCATAAATATTATCGTAGATTAAGTGTACCTGCAGAATATACTGTAAAACATTTTACAAATATACTAGCAGCTCCTAACGAAGTAGTATCTTTAGATAAATTTCATGAAATAACAAAAGCTGCAATAAAATTAAATCCAGAATGTATTAAATATATAGATGTAAATTATCTTACACCAGATATATTAAAATTAATAGAAAATAAATATAAAAAATATATTAATAAAAATATAAAAAAATGTATAGAGTTTGAAATGCATTACAATAGTGATGAATATTCAACACATTTATTCTATGTAACTAATTATTAAAATTAAAATTTTGGGAGGAATAAAATCATGTTAAAAGAAGAAACAATAAAAAAATATAAGGAAATTTATGAATTTAGAAAAGCTGGAAATACTTATGATAAGATTGCAGCAAAATTTAATATAGGAAAATCTAGTATAAAAGGAATACTAGAGAAATATGAAGATTATTTAAAATATATGAATTTAGATGAAACTCATATAGAAAGATTTTGTGAAGGGGATTATAAATTATGTAATCCTTTTAGACTTAATTATGAAATACATATAAAAGATGTATATGATTTAGTGAAATTATTTAATTCTCATTCATGTATGATTAATAGATTACGTCATATAGGTAATAAATCTTTACAATGTATATATAATAAATTGTATGATGCTGGATATGTAAATGAAATTATTGATGTTAAATATTATAATAATATTAATTTTTGGAAACCTATAAAAATTAATAAGTTTAGTAAAAATATATTAGATAATATTGAAAAACATCCAAGTTTAATTTCAACTTTAGATCCTAAAAATGCAAATGAAGAATTAATCTTAAGATGTATAGAAATTAATCCAGTATGTATAACTTATTTAAATATTAATTATATTACGCCATACATATGTAATATAATTTTACTTAGATATAATGAATTTAAACATTTAAATAAAATAGAAAAATGTTGTAAGTTCTTTAAAACAATTATTCATATAAATAAATCAAATATTAAAGAACTTATGCAAAATAACGTTATTAGAATAGTAGATTATATATCAGATAATAAAGATATTGATTTAATAAAATCAATATTTGATAATGATATAAAGGTTATTGAAGATAATTGTATATTTATAAATTCAGAAATACAATTTTATTATGATAAAAGTCAGAATATCATTAGAGATACAAATATAATTAATAAATCTACATTTAATATAACTTTAAATGATTTAAAAAATATATTAAATCAATAATTAATAGGGATACATATGTATCCCTATTATTTTTTGTATTTTTCTTCTTTTTTCTACCTAAAATGGTGCTATTAGAACTAACATATTATATGATAACTAAATAATAAGCATTATGCTTAGTAACTCAAAGGAGATTTAAACTATGGAAACAAACACACCAAAAGACGCAACAAAATACGATAGTGCAAAGCTTAGAAACACTCATCAGTTTATTACAGCTCAATCTGTAAATTTAGCTACTAATGTAATTGGTAGATTAAACGTTGATGAAATTGTTACAAGAAACTTTGAAGTTATTAAAGAACACAATACTGAATTAATGGCTGGATGCATAGCACCAGACTATGGTAAAGTTGGAATAGACAGAGATTATGGTTTATATCAAGATCACTTTATAGATCCTGATACAGACACTAACTTTACTGCTAAACCAATGTACCCATTTTTCCAAATTAAAGATACAGCTGAGAGCCAAGCTAGAAACTACTACTCAAGAGCAATAGCTACTTGGTTAGATGGAGATAAGGCTAAAGCTGTTTATTATTTAGGAAAATCATTACATTATTTTGAAGATGCTAATGAGCCTCATCATGCTTCAAATCAAACAGGTGGTTCAGGAACTGCTCATACTAGATTTGAATACTATGCAGAAGAGGTTAAAGCGAAATATGCTGTAGAAGATATGGATATTTCATTATTTGATCAATTTAAAGATGAGAAGTTTATAAGCTTCATCTCTAAAATGGTTTACAAACATGCCAGAATGGCAAAAGCTACTGTATCACATGCACAATTATCAAGTACATGGGATGAGTGGAATGAAACTATTAAAACATGTATAGGACGTGCTCAAGAAGGTGTAGCTGTAATAATCATGAGATTCTTACAAGAAGTATCACATCCTTCTGATATTAAAATAGAAAGTCCTATTGGAAGATTTCATGTAATTGTTAAAATAGCAGATGAAAAATTTGCTGGAACAGATGATTCTATTAGTTTTGGATTAAAAATGATAGATGGAAGAGATCTTCATTATACTTGTGATCTTGCAGGAAATGATTTCGAACAAAATACTACAGGTTGTTATCAATTTGTATTAACTGAAAGTAACAATGTTAAGTTTGAAGATATAGCATGGTGTTACTTAAGAAAAGATAATAAAACTTTTGATGACCAAGCTAAAGTTGAATCTGTAGAAGTTTATATGCAAGGTAAAAGAGTTATAAAAGAAACTCCAAATAAATGGATGACTCAATTTGAAAGAGTTATAAAGTTCCCAATTAAAAAATAGTAATTACATAATTTAGAGCTAGAGAGAAATCTCTAGCTCTATTTACTTTTAAATTATAAAATAAACATATATTATAAGGGTGAATAATAATTAATATTTAGGAGGTATTCGTAATGAGTATAAAAAATTATATAGAAACAATAACTAAGGACAGAAAATATGACGAAAGAGGAAATTTAATTTACTCAGATGAAAAATTAATGTGTGGAAATGATCCTATAGAAGAAACATCATGGACCTATGATTATAACGATAATAACACATTAAAATCATCTATCTATAATAATGATTGGGATTTTTCAGAAACTGAATATGAGTATAATAAAGATGAATATACTACTATAACTTCATATGAAGATTCTGAAAATAAAATAGAAAGTTTATATGATAATGATGGAAAAGAATTAAGACGTACTTTTATTGATGGGGATGGTTCAACTAAACTAATATTTGAAAATAAATATGGTGAAAATAAAATTATAAATACATCATATAATAATGGAGAATTTAGTGGATTGACTTATTCAGAAGATATAAATTTACCAAATTGGGGGTCTATAAATATAGAAAAGAAAGATTCTTATAGTAAACCTAAATTTGATGTAGAACTAAATAACGATGATAATACTACAAGTAGATATACTAATAATGCTAATTATAGCATGCTTGAAGATATATACGATGCTAATGGAAATTTAATATGTACAAAACAATATTTATTAGCAATTGTTACTACTAATAAATATGATGAGAATAACAATGTTATTCAATCTGAAAATCATATGATGGAAAATCACAAACCTAAACTTGCACAATCTACAGTATATGATAATCAGTACGATCAAAATGGAAGATTAACCCATGTTGATATTAGTAAATTATATTTAGAAGATAGCTATAGAAATGATATAGATTTAGATGAATGGTATTCATTAACTAATACTGAACCTCTATTTGATAAAATTTTATAATTTAAATAGAGTAGGATAATTCCTACTCTATTTATTTTTTGTCTTCATCTATTTTTTATTATTCAAACATATAATTAAATTTAATTATATGGAGGCGAATAACATTATGAGCAACAAAACTCTTAATCTATTTGATAAAAGTAAAGGTAAAGATAAATGTTCAGTAAAAGGAACATATGTAGAAATTAGAAATGAAGCAACAGGAGAATTATTATTTAGTGGTTCAAATAAAGTAATCGTAGCAGGATCTACATTTACAGCAATGAATCATTTTAAAAGATTAAAACCTAAAGTTTTTACACCATCATACAACACTATACTTAAATTAGATCATACAACTTCTAAACAATATGAAGAATATAGAAAGAAAGAAGAAGTATTTTTATTTGCAGTAGGTATTGATGGTTGTGGTCAAGAAAACTCACAAGTATTTGAGGTTGATTATTCTAAATGGATAGCACCTGAACACTTAGTACCATTTAGATGGCAATTAAAAAACAATGATTTAACTAATTCTATGAGAGAAAAGTATTTCGGTAGAAAAACTGATGATAATAGAATAGCTTATTATTTTAAATCATTCGAATGTGAACCAGTATTCCATCAACAATATTCAGATGGAACACCAATTGATGAAAATATTTATTTATCTACAAGACAAGAAGAAGTAGAAACTTATGTTGAATTAAACCTTAAAATAACTAAAGAAGACTGTAGAGATTTCTTCTTAGCTACTACAGGTATCAATGAAGCTAAGGTAAATACAATATCACTATTAACAGCTTGGAAAGAAGAAATAGATGGATACACTTATTTCCAAGATATAAGACCATTAACAAAATTAAATTTCCCTAACGAAGCATTAATAGATACTTCTAAAGGAATAGATATAATATATCACATATATTATTAATAATAATATGACTAGTTAATTCTAGTCATATTATATTTTTACATATCCATAAACATTAATTTAAAGGAGGTATATTACCATGCCAATATTTTATTTTTTATTAGTAATATTCTTAGTACTTTTATTCATACTATTAATTCCAGTATGTGGAATATTAGTAAAATATACCAAGAAAATGTGTAGAAAAATATTTAAAGATGAGGGAGAGAAATAAAATGAAAAACAAAATGATTTCAATGATTTTAGCTGGAGTAATCGTAGGAGTTTCAGCAATAGGACTAATAGCTTCAATAGTTAAAGTTCCTGCAGGCTATGTAGGAGTAATTTATAGTATGAATGGTGGAGTTCAAAATAAAGTACTATCTCAAGGATGGCATTTAAAATCACCATTTAATAAAGTAACTAACTATTCAGTAGCAACTGAACAAGCATTTTTATCAAAAGATAAAAAAGAAGGATCACCTGGAGATGATAGTTTCCAAATACCAACTTCAGATGGTAAAACAGTAAATGTAGATTTAGAATTTAGTTATCACTTTGATGCAGATAAATTACCTAAAACATTTTCAAAATTTAAAGGTCAAAGTGGAGATATGATAGAGAAAACATTTATAAGAGGAAAGATTAAAGCATGGGCAGCTGAAGCATCTGCTAAATTTAGTGTTATGGATATATATGGTGCTAGAAGAGCAGAGTTAAATAAAGCTGTATATGAGCATGTAAATCAAGACTTTGAAAAATATGGAATAGTAATAGATTCAGTAAACTTCTCAAGAATAGGAGTTGATGATCAAACTGCTAAAGCTATTCAGGATAGAATTAACGCTCAACAACAATTAGAAAAAGAAAAAGTTGAGAAAGATAAAGCAGAAATAGAAGCTCAAAAGAAAGTTGTACAAGCTAAAGGTGAAGCTGATGCTAGATTAGTACAAGCTCAAGCAGAGGCAGATGCCAATAAGAAGATACAAGAATCGTTAAGTGATACATTAGTAAATTATAAGAGAGTAGAAAAATGGGACGGTAAAATGCCACAAGTATCAGGTGGAAGCCCTATAATAGACATGAGAAAGTAAATAAAATAAGGCTAGATTAATATCTAGCCTTATTTTATTTTTAAACATATATATAATCAATCAAAAAGGAGAATATATATATATGATGAGAATAACTGAACAAGAGTTATCTAGAGAATTAGTAACTACTATTACTGATATTAAAGCTAAAGTTACTTCTATAGAAGATTCTTTAAACAAACCTGACAATATACAAAATTTACAATCTGCAATAAATGAAATAAACAAATTGAAAAAGCAATTAGAAACTTTTGTAACCCCAATAAACAATATACATACTTTAAAACAGGAAATAGACACCTGTAATACAAAATTAAAAGATGTTGATAGTTTAAAACAAACAATAACAAAATTAAATATTTCAGAAAAATTAAATGAATTAGATAGTTTGAAAAATCAAATGACTGAATTTAATACAAAAATAAAAAATGTTAATTCTATGAAAACTGAAATACAAAATACATTATCTTCAAATATTAAGCAAAATGTAGATACTGTAGTAAATAATATACTTAAAGGTATACAAAACGAAAGTGAAGTATCATATACAGGCTCACTAAATAATGGTAAGTGTTTTTTATGTACAAGTAAAATAAAAAATCTTGCAATTACTACATTTAGTATAGTTGATTTAAAATGTAGTAATAAAAATTATGCTGAATATACATTTAAATTACCATTTAATGTAACAGAATGGTATTATTTCGGAGCAAATTCATATAAAATAAATGGAAATGTAGTAAACCATTGGAATATACCTAAGACAGAATGTAGTGGATATTTATATTATAAAAATGATTCAGAGAATGGAAAAGTTCATGGAAATATTCAAGGAATAGATATACCAGATAATACATTACAAACTGTAGGGTTTACTGGTATTATAATATCAAAACTTAAATAAACAATATATAGCTAAGAGAAATCTTAGCTATATTCTATTTTTATAATATTAAACATATAAATATAAATTTAATAGAAAGGAATGATAAATATGGGATGTATAAATATAAACTGTGAAGGATCCTGTAAAGGAGATTGTCAAGGGACTTGTAATAGCCAGTGCTTTGGATGTACGGGTAGTTGTCAAGGGTGTAGCTCTTCATGCTCAGGACATTGTTCTGATGGATGCGATAGTGGATGCAAAGGTGGATGTAATACTCAATGTGTAAGTGGATGTAATGATAACTGTATTGGTGGATGTAAATATGGATGCCAAACTAATTGTGCAAATTTTTGTTCATCTGGATGCTCATCATGTTCAGGATATTGCTCAGGAAGTTGCAGTGGAAACTGTAGTGGAGAATGCAATAATACATGTAAATCTACATGTAAAACAGAATGCACTGGATGCAAAAATACATGTAAAGATACTTGTAAAACTGAATGTACAAATGAATGTAAAGATACTTGTAAATCACAATGTGATAATGCTTGTAAGTCAAGTGAATCTGCATCATTAATAGCCAAGTTATCAATAAATATTAAAAAGGGAAATATCATAAAACGAAAAGACATATCTGATATAAGAGATGCATTAAACAATGAACTTAAGAGAAGAAAGAAAGCTCAAGCCCACACTGAGATTTCTAAAAAAGAAATTAAAAAAGATGATACTAAGCACATAATAGACGATTTAAAAATACTTAAAAATGTAAACATACAACAACCAGAAATAATAAAAGCTGATACATATAAAGAAATCACTAAAGTTATACAAACTTTAATGGCAGAAAATCTAAATAAATAAGATTATTGCAACTAGGAATATTCCTAGTTGCTTTTTATTTAATAAACATAGTATTAAAAATATAATAAAAGGAGGTATCTCTATGTCAATAAAGGGATATATAACAGAACAAGAACTATCAGATGAATTAAAAGGAAAAATTAATCAAACCGAAGCAAAGGTTCACTTATCAGCAACTGAACCTACTGTAGATCCAAATACAAATAATATTTGGTATGATTTAAAAAATTGTATAATAAAAACTAAAGTTAAAAATGCTAAAGCTTGGACAGAGTTTGGAGCAATATATTTATAAAATAGGAGATAATTATGAAAAATATAGATATAAATAATACACTAGAAGAATTAAAAAATTTAAAACCCAAACAAAAAATATTTATAAGAATAGATAAAGATTTATCTAATATGCTAAAATTATATGATATAAAATCAAATTCATATGAGAATTTATTTACATCATATATAAATAATACATGTGAAGAAGCTAATACGTTTAACTTAGATAAATTCTTAGATAAATATACTGAAGCTTTTATGATGAAAGATGAAATCATTAATAAAATACTAAAAGATTCATTAAAAGAAGATGGATATGAATATTTTAGATTAAATAATTTTAATTATGTAATAGATTATAGAATAGATGCTTTAATGATAGAGGTGAGAGAATAATGCAACCAATAAATGGATTATATATAACATCTCAAGATTTTCAACAATGGCAAGATTATGTATCACCATTGTTAGAATCATATAAGAAATGTACTGGAGATTGTTCTTCTTGCAAATTAAAAGAAGAAGATCACGGACTAGCTACTAAAAACATCACATTTGTAGTTACAGAAAGATGTAACTTAGATTGTACATATTGCTATCAATGTTGCAAAACTGGAGCAAGAATGACAAAAGAAGTTGCAAAGCAAGCTGTTGACTTTTTATTTGATGAAGAAAAAGTTAATGGATATTATAATGTAAAAAAATCTCCTGCTTTAATATTAGATTTTATAGGAGGAGAACCATTATTAGAAATAGATTTAATGGATTATATAGTAGAATACTTTAAATTTAAAGCATTTGAATTAGATCATCCATGGGCTGATAATTATATGATATCAATTACAACTAATGGGATATTATATAATACAGAAAAAGTACAAAACTTTATTAAAAAGAATAAAGGTAAAGTAAGCATAGGAATTACTATAGATGGAAATAAAGAATTGCATGATGCATGTAGGGTATTTCCAGACGGAAGTGGTTCTTATGATATAGTAGAAAAAGCTATAAAACATTGGACTAAAGATGATGAAGGTGCTCAAACTAAAATCACCCTATGTCCAGAAAATATATCTTATCTAAATGACGCATTAAAAAATGTATGGAGCCTTGGTATAAAGGGAGCCTTTACAAATTGTGTATTTGAAGAAGGGTGGGCTACTAAAGACGCCAAAATACTGTACGTTGAGATGAAGAAATTAGCAGATTATTTATTAGAAGATAAAAATTATACTAAATACTTCTGCTCATTATTCGATGAAACAATAGGAGAAAAATCAGAGGAAACAAGAAACTGGTGTGGAGGAAATGGTGAAATGTTAGCTATTGCACCAGATGGAAGATGTTTTCCTTGTATAAGATTTATGAAATATTCTTTATCAACCCCTGGAAGAAAAGAACAACCTATAGGAGATATTTGGAAAGGATTAGATAAAGAAGAAGATAATGAATGGTTATCAAATTTAAAGAAAGTAGATATGATAACACAATCTGATGATAAATGTAATAATTGTACAATATCTACAGGTTGTTCATTATGTACTGGATATAATTATGATAAATTTGGTGATGCAAATAAAAGAGCTACTTTTATATGTGAAATGCATCAAGCCAGAGTTCTAGCAAACTGTTATTATTGGAACAAATTATATTCAAAATTAAATGTAAATAAAAAGTTTAATTTAAATATAAATAAAGAATGGGCTTTAAATATAATTAGTTTAGATGAATATAATTTACTTAATGGCTTATCTAAGAATATTAACATTAAATTAAATCAATATAATTAAAGGAGTGATAGTATGGATAAGAAAACATTTTTACTAAAATCATTACAATTATCAAAAGCAATGTTAACGTCAGATGAAAAAGCCGTTGAAATCTCAAAAGAATTTAAATCATTAGATTCAGACGAGAAAAATCAATTAAACGATACTGTAAATACATTTATTGATAAATGTAAAAAACCTGAATTATTAAAACAGGTAATTCAAAATTTAGATATAGATTCTAAAGAATATTTATTAGCGATAATGGAACTTAGAACATTAGATCTTATAAATAAAAGAGAAGAATCTTTAAAAATCATCAGAGAAAAACTTAATAGTACAACCATTAAATTCTCTAATGATAATGAAAAATTTAACTATTATTCATTATTAGTAAATTTAACAATAACATCAGGGGATGAATCTTTAATAGAAGTAGCTATTACAAAAATTCAAGAAATATAATACATAAATAAGGTTAGTAAATTACTAACCTTATTATTTTTTAACATATTATTGAAAGGAGATTGAGAAATATGAATGAAAAAAATATAATAATAAAACAAAATGAAAAAGGTCAGGTACATGAACTGTACCCTATAACAAATGATGCAAACGTAAAAACCCCTATTAATAATGCACAAGATAATTTAAAAAAGATATCTAATATAGGATGTAGGAACTTATTATCTATAGATAATATTTATGGACATGGATGTGCATTTTATAAATTAAATGATAAATATAGAGATATTCCTACATTTAAAGTAAAAGTAGATAAACCCAATCTAGGAAACAATTTTGGATTTAGATTAAATAATCCTATATATACTAATGGTAAAGATGTTACTTTTACATTAAAGTTTTATTACAAAATAATAAATTTTGATGATGCAATTAAAAGGGATATAACTTGTTATACAAGAGTATTTTATAGTGATAATTCTAAGGAAGAGTTTAATTACGGTGGAGAATTATTAAAAGATAAAATCATTCCAGGATTTGATAAATCTCAATGGAATAAATGGCTTAAACTAGAACACACATTTACAACTTCAAAAGAAAAAGATTTAGATAGAATAAATGAAATTTATTTTTATACTGATTTTGCACTAAAAGATTCAGAAATGATATGTACTTTTCCAATGCTAACTATAGGATCAAATCCTATGGACTATAATTTTTCAGATAATGATATTGAAAATTTAATTAATAGTGGATTATATTATTTTGGAAAAGATGAACCCAAATTTACAAAAGTATGGTTATGTGAAGTATAGGAGGGATTATTATGAGTGAAAAAAATATATTAATGAAACAGAATACTTCAAATGGATGGGTAACATTATATCCTATAACTAAATCAGAAAATGTAAAAACTAAAAATGGCAATTTACAACAAGATTTAGATAGATTAAATGATATTGGTGGTAGAAATATATTACCTTTAAAATATATAGGAAATTTTGGAGCATATGGTCAAGATTTTAATATATTAAATAAAAAATATAAAAATATTCCAATAATTGAAATGATAGTTACTAAAGAATCTAGAAAATTATTTGGATGGTATTTAAAAAAGTCTTTACCTATTTCTGGTCGTAATTTAAATTTTACTATATCGTTTTATTATAAAATAATAAAATATGATGGACCGTCTGGTATTCAATGTTATGCTCACTTAAAAGATTCAAAAAATTATTTACAATTTGATCATAAATTAATAAATGCAAAAGATCATAATAATTGGAATAAATGGTTTAAATGTGAATATTCTTTTATTTTTGAAGAAGATATCAATAAAATAGATGATATTATATTTTATTTTAATAATGCTAAATTAGGAACACATATACTTAGTACAGCTCCTAAATTAGAATTTGGAAATGTAGCTACAGACTATAGTCCAGCAGAAGAAGATATACAAGATAAAATAGATAGTAAAATAAACTATGGTAAAACTGAAAACTCAAAATCATCACTATGGTTTTGTGAAGTATAAAGGAGATGATATTTGTGAGTGAAAAAAATATATTAATGAAGCAAAATACTCCAAAAGAATGGGTAACTTTATATCCTATAACCAAATCAGAAAATGTAAAAACCAAAACAGGAAACTTACAACAAGATTTAGATAGATTATCTAATGTAGGAGGAAGAAATTTAATATCTGCAACAAATTTACAATGCCATGCAGATAAAGGTCAGATATTTGAGATACTACCTCAGACATATAGAGGTATTCCTATTATAGAAATGATAGTAAATGGATTAAGTACTCAACTTCATTATGGATGGAGATTAAAAGAAAATATTCTTATAAATGCAGATAAACCTACATTTACATTATCTTTTTATTATAAAGTATTAAAATATGTAGGAAGTGAAACACTATATGGATATATCTATCAAAATGAAACTAGTAAATATTATATGTATACTAGTTTACTAGCAGACCCTAAAATTAAAAGTAATTTAGATAAATGGTTTAAAGCTGAATTTACTTTTAATATAGACGCTAGCATTACAGCTTTAAGAGAAGTATATTTCTTCTTTAATGATGCTGGAATAGGAACTCATGTATTAGCAACTCTTCCTAAACTAGAATTTGGTAATGTTGCTACTGATTATAGTTTAGCCGAAGGCGATATCAAAAATATGGTAGATAATAAGATATGTTTCGGTAAAAAAGAAAATCCAAAATCATCAGTATGGTTTTGTGAAGTATAATAAAAGAGAGGCTAAATACCTCTCTTTATTCTTTTTGTAAATGAGCAATATTTCAAGTATATATTATATAAGTGTAATAATACATTAGTTATGCTTCTAAATAAAAAGCAACAGGATTTATATGGTCCTGAATGGAGATAATTATGATAACAAGAAATACAATGACAGTACTTTTAAACAAAATAAAAAGAGGAGTAATACATATAGAAGAAGCTAGTCTTTTTGATTTAATGCTAGCAAACTCAAACACAGTATTCTTAGAAGGAAAACCTTCTAAGAAATTAAAGTTTAAAACAAAAAATGAAATAGATATGGCTGATGCATGTTTCTTAGATGGATACAAATGTTACAAATTAATAAATGAGTAAAATTAAAATATGGAGATTTATCTCCATATTTTTTCTTATAATTAAGGAGGTATAAATTATGAAAATATCAAAAGAAAGAAAGAAAGTATTATCAAAAGGAAGAACAAAAATCGATATAATTAATAAAGGTAATGACAAAATTGTCTATATTACTTTAATTGGAATGTTTACTCAAGAATCAGCGGAAACTTTTTTTGAACAATATATGAATATGCTAAAACATATATATGATACCAAAAAATACGATTTAATAATTGATTGTATGTATTTAGGATTAATATCTAAAAATCAAAGGTCAGGAGTTGGAGAAGCTTATAAATGTTACGATAAATTTAAAAGTGTTACATTTTTATGTCCAAGTCCAGCTACTTCAACTGGAAGTATTCAACTAAAAGCAATAGCAAGAGAAGGAAATCATGAAAGATTTTTATTCATATAAAAAGAAAGAGGTAATAATAATGAAAGCTATAATAAAAGATATTGCATTTTATGCACCAAAAAATATAATAACTAATGAGCAACTAGTTCAATTATACAAGGAAAAATATGATATAGATATATCAAAATCATTAGAAACTAATGGAAGAAATATTAGAAGAATATGTGGCAAAGATGAAAATATACTTACAATGGCACTAAATTCTTCAAACCAAGTTTTAGAAAGAAATAATATAAAAGCCGAAGATATAAATATGATTATATTTTCAACTGGAACCCCAGAATATATACAACCAAGTAATGCTATTAAATTACATAATTTATTAGGATGTAAAACAAACTCAATAGTATTCGATATTAATTCAAGTTGTGTTGGAATGGTAATTGCATTAACTCAAGCATCTGAAATGATGAGAAATAATAAAACTATGAAATATACATTAGTAGTTGGATCGGAGCAATTCTTTTCATTATCTAAAGATAATATGTATGTTCCATATAGTAACTTTGGAGAATCTGCATGTACAATACTTCTTGAAAATATAGACGATGATTCTAGAGGTATAATCGATTATGATTATTTTACAGATTCATGTGCCCATAATGTAATTCAACTTCCTGCTAATGGAATGAAAAATGCTATATTAAATGATAGAAAATCTGAATTTGAAAATACAATTCAATGGGAACCATTTGATGGAAGTATAGCGTATGAATTAGCAACAGATTCAATTGAAGGACTTTTAAAGAAACATAATATACCAAAATATAAAGTTAAAAAATATTTCTTATCTCAGTTTACCAAATTAGGTATAGATAAAGTATCTAAAGGTTTAAATGAGGATATATTTAAATTTAAGTATATAGGTGATAAGTATGGATACACAGGAACTACATCACCATTTATATCAATGTCGGAGTCATTAAATAACAATGAAATATCAAAAGGTGATTATATTGTATTTTGGTCAGTAGGTTCAGGTTATACATGTCATACAAGTATATTTAAATTATAATATAAATATAACATTTAAAATGGGGGTTTAAACTCCCATTTATTTTTTATTAAAATAGATTATAGGTATATATTATATAAGTGTATAATAATACAAAAATAATTTAAAAGTAGCTAATGACTACTAAGGAGGATTTTATTATGATAAAAGTAAATGTAATAACTAACAAAGACCAAATTGAAAATATTGAAAGAAGTATGACCAAATCAAAACCACGTACAGTTTATTCAAAAAATACAGATGCTAATGAAATCGAAATAGTATCTATTGAAAAATTAATAAACAAATTTAATATGTTCCGTAAAATGTATCTAAATATTACAATTGATAACTTATCTGGACAAAGTAAAAATATCAATATATATACAATGCTTTATGATTATAATAAAACTGATTTATTAAAAATAGTTCAATATCGCGATAGTGCAAAACATGATATAATCAAAATAAATGCAGGATGTAAAACATGTTCATTTAAAGGAAAAGAGATTGATTTAAGTGATCCACAAAATTTAATAGATGTATTAAATGGAAACTTTAGTAAAGCTACAAATACAAAAATAATAGATAAAATAAATGAAAGTTATTCAGAATTTATAGAAAAAGATGAAATTAATGAAATGGATATTAGACATTTGATATTTAGATTAAATTATCTAATATTAACAAACGATTTATTTATGATATTATATTTCTATCTAGTAAATATAAAAATAGATGATGAATCTGATTTCTATGATAGAAATGGAATATCATTCGAACAAATATCAGAAGATGAAATAGAAGCGGATGAAGTTGTAGCAATACAAATGCCTCATGATGCTTATACACATCGTAGATATGTTTCAGTATCAGACCCAGAATTTAAAAATCTAGGAAAAGAAAAAATATACAGAGTTAGTTTTAGATAATAAATATGGGAGAAGTTTAAACTTCTCCTTTTATTTTTTAATTATAAATAATGGAGGAATTTAAAATGGAAAATAATATTATAATAGAAAGCTACGATACAGATATAAGAGAATCAAAAACATATAAAGATGGGGAGTTAAAGGAAATAACTAATATATTATATTATCATAATACAAATATACCATCTTATGATATAAAAGAATACCATGATAATTATGGATATCATAAAATAGTTACTAAAATGGATAAATTAGGTAAGATAGAATCTAGATCACATTTTCTAAATTACAATTTGATTACTAAATTAACAAGAAAGTAATCGAGGGAGAGGACAACCCTCTCTCTTTTATTTTTTATTTATGAGGAGGTTTTAATATGACCGAAGCAAAGCAATTAGTAAATAATATATTATATGGTGTACCATATGATCCAACAAAATATATTCCAATATATATTAATGGAGAACTTATAGGAGTTTATAAAATAGAAGAAGGTGAAACTTATAATGAAAACATGTAAAATAACTAAAAATAAAGATGGAAGAATTAATAAAATAATAAAAGATGGAAATATAATTAAAGATTTTGTATATAACTTTTATGAAAATGATGGTGTAACTGAAGTTATGTGTTATATGTATGATGTAAGAACAAAAAATTTATCTTATGGAATTGCTAAAAGAATATTATATGATAATAAAGGTAAAATCCTAAGTATAATTCAGGATGGTACTGTATCAAAGTATTATAATGTGCAATATAAAAATTATAAAAATTGTATCAGTTACCAAAATTGTAGGGATGGTGGTGTATATTATATAAAAATAATAGGAGATGGAGGTGTATTAGGATTAGTTAGAGCTACACCATATAATAACTTAGATTGTAATTATAAATATGATGAAATATGGTTTAATGATAAAAATACTATTAATATTTTATAAAAAATTAAAAAAGGAGAGATAATTATGATATTATACAACAATAGTACAAATACTATATCCAAAACATTATTAATTAATAACGAGGATATATTTAAAAGACATTATAATGAAGAACTTACTACACCTAAAGTATATTTTATTTTAAGATCATTAAGAGTATCACCTGCAGAAATTTGTGTAGATATGATTAATGAGAATGAAATAGTATGGTTTAGGATAGGAAAAGAAAAAATTAAATATAGTAAACTTGTACAATTAAAAGATTTATCAGATGAGGAAAGAAATGATATACAAAAAGTATTCAGACTTGGAGATTTTTAAGATATAGAGAAGTATAAGCTTCTCTATATATTTTTATTTGTAAATAAACATAAATATAATAAAAGGAGAGATAATTATGTCTAATAAAACAAATAATAATATTTTTAAAGTTATTGAAAGTAAAAATTTCACTAAAACTATTAGATGTGAAATAGATAATCCTTTCATGCATATACTATATTGGAATGAAGATAAACGAAATAATGAGTGTATTCTTAGAGATATTTTATATAAAAATGATAAAATATTTCGAGTTCAACAATATGATGGAGGTTATAGCAGTGCAAATTATATTTATAAATCGTACAATATAAAATATAAAGAATATAATGATTGTATAGAATATACTGAAAGTTATCATAGTACTACATCTTATATTAAAATTATAGATGCTAATAATAAATTAATTGGATATTGTAAGAAAACTAAATTAGATAATGGTAAATATAAATATGATGAAGTATTATTTGAGGATAAAAATCCTTCAATCATATTATAAAAGAAGAATAAAAGGAGAGATAATTATGTTATTATATAATAAAGATACTAAAGATTTATTCAAATCAACACTTATTACAGAAAAAGGATTATTTGAAAAATATTACAATAAAGAAATTAATCCATTAAATGCATGGAGTGTTTTAATGAATTTAAAAGTATCAATACAAGAAATTAGTCGTAAAAGAATAAAAGAAAATGAAATAATATTTTTTGATATAGAAATAGATGGATACTCATATAAAAAATTAGCATTATTAAAAGACCTATCGGATGAAGAAACTAAGAATATAAAAACTATGTGTAGATTAATAAATATATAATAAATAGATAAGTATTATACTTCTCTATTATTTTTTACTCGTTAAACATAAATATAACTATATATAAAAGGAGAGATAATTATGTTATTATATAATAAAGAAACCAAAGAATTAATTAAAGGTGCAGGAAATATTGAAAGAAATAGTTCTTTTGAAGATGACTATAATAAAAAACTTAATGTATTACATGCATCAGATTTAGTAAGACACAAAATGAATGCAACTATAAAAGAAATAAATATTACTGAACTTGATAAAGGTGAAGTTGCATGGTTTAAAATGGATATAGATAATAGAGAAGATGTATATAGCAAAGTAGTATTATTTGAAGATTTATCTGAAAAAGAAAAGTCTAGTATATATCAAATATACAGATTAACAATAAATTAAAAGGGAGAGATAACTATGTTATTATATGATGATGAAAATAAAAAACTATCAATATTAAAAGAAATAGACAAATATGAATTAATTGAAAAGAATTATAATAAATTCATGACAGCTACAAAATGTAATGATATTATTAGAAGTTTAAATGTAAAACCTTTAATGAAATGGGATGAACAAACACTTCCTAATGAATTATTATATATTTCATTTAGAAGTAAAGGATCTAGACATACTAAATTAGTAAGGTTTAAAGACTTATCTAAAGAAGAGATAGATAATATAGATTATTCTTATCGACTAATAATATAACAATAGAGAAGTATACTTAATGTATACTTCTCTTCTGTTCCCTTTTATTTTTTAAACATATAAATAATCATAAATAAAAGGAGATAGATAGATATGAAAAGACAATCTAAAACAATAACAGATAGAAAAGATATTGAGTATCTACTTAATATAACAGATAAAGATATAACAACATCTTTCATAATGAAAAACTTCGCAGAGTTCGAAGGAAAATCTAGATTTAGACCATATGATTTAGTAACTATACCACCAGATTCCTATGGTCCTAAAACAGCAAGAAATAAAAACAAAGTAACAACTACAGTAGGCTTATGGGTATTTAATAAATACTTCATAGAAAGAGATCTATTCAATGTATTTGGATATATCAACGATACACTTACAAAGAAATCATTTAAAAAAATAAATAGTAAATTATCTTATGCTTTATTAGAAGATAAGATAACTCTAGAACAAATGAAAACCTATTTAATGAAAACCCAAAAAATAATGCCATTTGTTTCTATATTATCCCCATCATATACATTAAAAATGCTTACATGTACTTCTAAGATAGATAAGAAAAAGAAAGAATTAGAAAAGAAATACAAAGAAGCAATAGGAAATGCAGATGAAGTAGAAATAGAAAAAATGGAAAAAGAACTATTAGCATTCGCAAATGATATGCTAAAAGATGATCCATCAATGGACTCATTTAACTCAGGAGCAAGAGGTTCGTTCGGCAACAACTTTAAAAACATGTTTGTCATGAAAGGTGTAGTAATGAACCCAACTCCAAACCAACCAAACAATGTAGCAATGTCAAACTACATGGACGGAGTCTCCAAAAAAGAATACGACATCTTTGCGAACTCATTAAGTTCAGGTCCATACAGCAGAGCTGTTAAAACAAGTTCGGGAGGATATGATGAAAAGAAGTATGTAGCAGGATTCCAACATGTTGTATTAGATAAGGCAGGCAGTGATTGTCATACAGATAAATACTTAACTTTATATTTAACTGATAGTAATATAAAAGACTATATATACAGTTATATTATAAAGGGAAGCCAGTTAATAGAATTAACCTCAGATAATATGGATGAATATGTAGGGAAAACAGTTAAGTTAAGATTTAGTTCTATGTGTAAATCTAAGACAGGCATATGTAGTAAATGTGCAGGTAACTTATTCTATAGACTAGGATTAATGAATGTAGGTTTAGCAACCCCTATAATACCATCAACTCTTAAGAACCTAGCAATGAAAAGTTTCCATGATTCGAGCGTGAAGACATCTGAAATGGATCCTATGAAAGTCTTTGGACTTGAGTAATTTAGCATTGTACGAAATAACTTCTTATTAAATTACTAACATATATGTAGTACGAAAAGTACTACATATATTTTTTATAAAAAGGAGATTTTAATTATGGAAAACTTATTATACCAAAATCCAATAATGCCTGGAAATGAATTATGGGATAGAGGTCAACCTGAAGTATTTAAATTAATATATTTTTGGGACATTAAACCTATATACTATATTAGTAGTTATGGAAGAATATTTAGTGTTTCATCTGGAAAACAAATGTGTCCAGTACAAGAAGGAACTGGATATCTTAGAATTATACTGAGAACAAATGATAATTCTCGTAAATCTTTTAAAATGCATAGATTAGTTACAATGGCATTTATACCAAAGACAATAGAAGATATACAAAGAGGAAGAGATATAGTTAATCATAAAAATTTAATTAAATGGGATAACTATGTAGGAAACTTAGAATGGTGTACAGATCAAGAAAATACTATTCATGCCCATCAACATAGTATGTATTTTGGAATGCCAAATCCAATAAATAGATTAAATGAAAGAGAAAGTGGATGGGGCTTAGGAGTTTTAGGAGAAGATGTAGGGCTATCAAGACTTACAGAAGAACAAGTTCATCTTATATGTCAAGCATTACAAAATGGATTAAGTTATGAAGACTGTTGTTATGCTGCTGGCTTAGAGAATACTTCTCAGAATAGAAATGTTATATGTAATATTAAGGCTGGTAGAAGATGGCAACATATATCTTGTCAATATAACATTCAGAAAGAAATGAGAGAGTTAAAAGATTTAACTTCATATGTAATTCCTGTATGTGAATTATTACAAAATGGAGGTATGACTATAAAAGCTATAGTAGAATACTTACAAATTCCTGGTTCTTACGATTCTGCGAGAATGTTTGTTTCAGGAATTAAGAATAGAAAGACTTATACTAATATATCAAAAGACTACAAGTTTTAAACTTGTAGTTTATTCTTTTCATAATATCCCCCTCAATATACCCTCCATACTCACTTGTATATGGAGTCCACAAATGGTCATAATATTATTTTACATTTATATTAACAATAATGTAAAATAATAATTTAAGGAGGAATTTATAATATGAATTATGAATTACCAAATAATAATCCAATAATAAGATACGAAAAGGATAAAACAAAACTAATTGAAAGTCCAATATTAAATTATAATCCAGTAGAACCTGGAAATCAACTTTTTGACAGACCTCTTCCTGAGGTATTTAGACTTATAACATGTTATAATATAAAACCATTATACTATGTATCAAATTATGGTAGAGTATTTAGTGTAAATAAAGGACAGATGTGTTTTGATAAATCTGGAATGTATAATAGAGTTAAATTAAGAACACATGATAATGATTTAGAAGCAAACTCCCCTGTTAAAAGATTTTTTGTTCATAGATTAGTAGCAGAAATGTTTATACCTAAAACTAATGAAGATATATATTTGAAAAGAGAGTATGTAAATCATAAAAATGCAATTCAAGTTGATAATTTTGTATTAAATTTAGAATGGTGCACAACTGAAGAAAATAATAATCATGCTAGAAATTATTATACTAATTTATATCCAAATTTAATAAAACCTATAGAAAGACCAATAACAAAACGAGATACCCCAGTAAAAGGATCTGAGGTTGGAACATCTATTTTTACTGAAGATCAAGTTCATCTTATATGCCAAATAATAGAATCTAATATAGATCCAAATAATTTATATGCTGATTGTTGTAAAGCATTAAACTTAGAATATAATAAAAATAATGTAAGTATAATATCCAGTATTAGATATAAAAAAACGTGGATTCATATATCAGATCAATATAATTTTAATTTTGAACGTCCTGAAATATTTAATTATGATAAATATAAAGATGATATAATAAAATATCTTAAAGATGGATATAATATAAATGAAGTTGTAAAATTGGTGGGATTAGAGGAATTAGGAAAAAAAGCTAAATCATGTGTTCGTAGATTAGTACACAAATTAGAAGCAGAAACTGACTTTGTTTATGGTGAACCTGAGCAGACAGTAGAAGAGCATCTAGAACTTATTAATCCAATATTAAGACGAGAATATGAAAAAATGGATTTAGATAAAAATCCGATATTCAATTACAATCCAGTGGATCCAGGAAATCAACTATTTGATAGGTTTATTCCTGAGAAGTTTAGACTCATAGATTGTTTTGATATTAAACCTATGTATTATATATCAACTTATGGTAGAATATTTAGTATTAAAGGTAGACAATTAAAATATGGAAAAGATTGTAGAGTTGAATTAAGAATAAATAATTTGCCACCAAAAAAGAAATCCCCTAAATTTATGATTCCTAGATTAGTGGCAGAAATGTTTATACCTAGATCTTTAGAAGATTTAGAATTAGGTAGAAATATAGTACATCATATTAATCTAATAAACCAAGATAATTTTATATTTAATTTACTGTGGGTCAATCAAAGCGAAAGCTCTAATTATAATATTGATTTCTATAAGACGATATATCCAGACTTGAAGCATCCTATAGAAAGATATACTAAAAAAAGAACTAAACCCTTAGCAGGTAGTGAGATAGGAAATGCTACTATAACTGAGGAACAAGTTCATGCTATATGTAAAGTATTACAAGATAATAAATACCCAATAAACCAAATATATGCTGAATGTTGTAAAGCAGCAGGATTAGAAAATAATAAAACTAATAGAGATAGAGTTTCTAATATTAAAGCTAAACAAGCTTGGAAACATATATCAGATCAATACACATTTGGAACAAATAGTAGATACTTTGATTATACTCCATATATGAATGATATAATAAAATATATTAAAGAAGGATTTAGACCTAATGAAATTGCTGATAAGGTTGGATTAAAAGAACAAGGAAAGAAAGCTCAAGACTATATTAGTAAAATAAAAAGAAAAATGATAGAGTCAGGAGAACTACAAGCATAAGCTTGTAGTTTTTTATTTATCGGTAAACTTAATATTAATAAATAAAGGGAGATGAGATATATGATAACAATTATTTTATTATTAATAATAATTAGATTAATGATAAATAAACATGATGAAAGTGGATGCTGTGGGTGTCTTGTAGAAATTATAATATTTATAGTATTAATAAAAATTATTAAATTATTATTATTTTAATAGGAGAAATAATATGAGTATATTAATATTTATATTTTTTGTATTAATTATCTTAGGAATGATAATTAATATGATTGAAGAAGTAGGATGTGGAGGATGTCTTTTCGGCATTATATTTTTTATATCTTTATTCGGGATTACTTGGGGGGTATGTAAACTCTTTGGTATTCCAGTATAAATAAAAAGGAGAGATTAATTATGAAAATATGTATATTAGTATTATTACTCATAATATGAGGAATAATAATATATAAATATAGTAATCATGAAAAACTATGTGAGTTTATAACTGTATTTTTAATACCAATATTAACAATTTTAATTTTTATAATTTAAATAAAGAGGAGAGATTAATTATGAAACCATTTATAGGATTAAGTCTACCATGTAATAATTTATTAAATTCACTTAATAATAGAATATATAGAGTAGGTGATGAAAAAGAACCAGAGTGGTTTAAAAACCAATATACAGAAGAGGGAGGTTATTTATTTCATATAAATAATAACTTCGATAAAAAATTAGTTATATCACATAATAGACCTTATTTAAATATAGATAAAATTAATAATTTATATATTCTTCATTATGGAAAAGAAGTAAAAGATGTATTAGTAGATGGAGATTATATAATAAGTGGTATATTTAGACCAATATGTAAAGCTAGTAACTATGAAAGATTTAATATGGGATTATTATATAATCTTGAATGTTTTAGTGTATAAAAAGACTACATAATGTAGTCTTTTATTTTTTGCCAAACTAAATAATAATAATATATTATATATGTGTAATAAAATACAATAATTTAAAATTAAAGGAGATATAAAATTATGAAAGATTTTAGAGAGATGAGTCCAAGTTTAAATTCAACTTTTGATTACTATGAAGATGGTACTATTAAAAGTAAAGAAGAAATTTCAAATGATAATCATAACAATCAACTTAATTCAAAAACCTCTTATAATGAAAGAGGAGAAATCCAATCTACAGAGAATATATTAAAAGATGGTAATAATAATGAGGTATACAACCAAACAACTAATTATGATTATAATTATTGGGATAATGGAAATGTTAAAAATGTTAGTAAAAAAGACAAAGATAGAGAAATAACATTTAATACATTTTATGAGGATGGTAAAATAAATACTAGTTCAATGGCAGGAAATGAACTTTATAAATGTTCATATGACGAAAATAAAACCATATTTGAAAGCTCAGGTGGATATAAAAATGTAACAACTAAGCATGATTTAGGCAATGGAAATTATATAAAACTAATTGAAAGTGATAATTGTGATACCGAATTTCAGGTACAGATACAAAATAAAGATAATACTGTTAATGTATATGATATTACTGGTGAAACTATTACTCAAACAAAACTAAATAATGAAGGAAAGCCAATCGCTGATATTGAATATGATATTAGCAATATGGACTTATATAATTATGACAATAATGGTAATATAAATTTATCTGAAGGATATTATAGAGAATTAAATCCAATAGAATTAAATAGTACTAGAAGATATTTAAATGATTATAATGAATCTAATCAATTAATTAAGCAAACTGAGTTTTATTCAGAAGATTTAAGCGATATTGAAAATTGGTATGACTGTAATAATAATAAAAGTTTACTTGATACATTTTTTAATCTATAATAATATAAAGACTACATTATGTAGTCTTTTATTTTTTGTCAAACTAAATAATAAAGATATATTATATATGTGTAATAAAATACAATAATTTAAATTTAAAGGAGAATAAAACTATGAATAATTTATTTGAAAATTTAACACCAGAAAGAAGTACAAGATATGAATATGAAGGAGATTCAAAAACTCCAAGCAAGAAAATAAAAGATACTAAATTAGGAAGTTCTAATAATCCTACACCAGTTCAATATGTTACATCATATGATTCACATGGTAATGAAACTGAGGAATTAAGTTTTAATGAAGATGGAAGTCTTAGATTTACAACAAATAATGAAAATGAATATTGGGATAATGGAAATTTAAAAAGTACTAAATATACTGATGATATTGAAGATGATAATAGTACAAGAACTTTTGATGAGAAAGGAAGGCTTTTAACTGATACTTCAGAATGGAGTGATACACCATTTGTTAATTACTCTTATGATGATGAAAATAATAAAACAATAAAGCATAGAGGTGGCAATGGTAAGTATAGCTATAGTGTAGAAGAAACTAAGTATTCAGTTGATAGATATGGAATTAAAGATGTTCAAGGAATAGATAATTGTAAACAAGATAGAACTGTATTAAGTGTAGATGGAAATATTCCAACTAAATATTTAATAGATAATCGTCCAGATTCAAAAATAATAGAAAGAGTACAATATAATGAAGATGATAATACAAGAATAATTAGTTCATATAAATTAGCAAGTGTTCAAATAAATAAATGTGATGAGCATAATAATGATAGTTTAAATGAATATTATGTAAAAAATTCTTTTGATGGGGAATTTGAATTGGCAAATTCAATAAGATACGATAATCAATATGATGAACAAGGAAGATTAATATCATCAAATGAATATCAATCAAATAATCCTCATGATATAAATGGATGGTATGATCCTAATGAAGGAAGAGATTTATTAAACTATTTCTTAAATATGAATGATAATATATACAGAAAATAATATATATAAAAGGTTACTTAATTGTAGCCTTTTATTTTTTGCCAAACTTATTAATAATATATAAATAAAAGGAGAGATTAATTATGTTAATGGATGTTAGAGAAGAGTTAGATAAGGATAAATTTATATCAGAGGAGGAATTATTCTTTACTTATACATGCCCATGTACAGAAGGTAGTTATAGAATAGTATCTGAATCAAGAAGAGAATTAGGAGAACAAAATATACAAAGATTTATTAAACTTCATAGAAAGATGTTTAATAAAAAAATAGGAATATTCGAAACTGAAGATGATAATATTCCTAAAGATAAATTAGATATAATTTCAGAAATGTATGACTTTTTAAAATCAAAAAATAAGATTGGTGGATTTATATGCGATTGTTCTAATAATAGATATATTATTAATGTGTATATTAATGATGCTGATATAGATGAATTTAAAAATAGTAAAAAAGATATAATGAATTTATATGATACTTATACTATGATGATTACACCATCACCATTAGATAGTATTTTATATAAAAATAAAACTAACGAAGAAAAACTTGATGATATATTTAGAAAGCTTGATGGAGATGTTAGTATGGTAGAAGATAACCGTCATTCAACTGCATATAATATCTATGCAATACTTTCTAATGTATATATGAAATTATATAAAACTGGAAAAGTTAAATTTGAAACTGTAAATAAATTTCCTTCAATATTTATAAGATTTAAACTTGAAGATATATTAAAATATATAACTAAATTAAATACTTCAATATTTATGGAAATTTATGATGTTCATACAAATGGAGGAACTATAATAGTAAAAATGAAAAAAGATATAAAATATAGTTGTTGTATGCCTGGATATGATAAGCTTAGAGTTCTTGATGTATTTACTCGTAATGAAGAGGACAAGCCTAAATGGTATTTAGACAATTATATTGAGCCATCATATATAGATAAAAACTCTAAACCTTATAATGTATTATTCAGTAATGAAGAAATTGTAAGTTTTAGTGCTTATGCCTTTGAAAAATATTTTACTAAAATGTAATAGAATAAAGACTACATAATGTAGTCTTTTATTTTTTCCCAAACTATATAATAAGTATATATTATAAACATGTAATAAAATAATTTAATTTAAAGGAGATAGAAAATTATGAAAAAATTATTTAAAGATTTAACACCTAACACTGAGGTTGAAATGGAGTATAAGGATAACTGTACAACCCCATTTAGAAGTGTAGAGAAAGATAATGAGTTTAATAGCAAAATGGAATTTAATTTTGATGATCATGGAAATATATCTAAAATTGATTTTGGAGATCATTCAAATGAATATAAAAATGAATATTGGGATAATGGAAATTTAAAATCTATAAAATGTGATAATAGTACTGAATCATTTGATGAACAAGGAAGATCATTAACTGTAAGTTTTGATAATGATGGTAATACTATTACACCAATAATAAGTAAATATAACGATGAAACAAATGAAGAGGTTCATTGGAATTTAGGAAATGAATATACTTCAAGAAGATATGATTTAAATGATAATCAATATACAGTTTTAACACAAAATACAACAACTGATGAAGATAAACAGTTTTCTAAAAGAGGATTATTTAAAACTAGAGTGAATAATGCAAACGGAACTTATAGTATTTTTAATAATGAAGTATTTCCTCAAGGTCAAAATATAATAGAAAATATATATGACAAAGATGGAAATGAAATAGCTCATTCAAAATATTCATTAAATAATACGATTATGAATAAGTATGATGAGCATAATAATTTAGCATATCAAGATACTATTGAAATTGACAAATCAAACTGTGGTAAATATACAAAATCTTTTTCAACTAAATTTACAAATAAATATGATGAGCAAGGAAGATTAATTAATACTATGTCATATTTTGAAAAGAATGGTGATGAAATAGATGGATGGTATGAAAATGGAGAAAATCTATTAGATGATTATTTAAATTTATTTAAATAATAAAAGACAGGGGATTCCCTGTCTTTATTTTTTTTATAACTATAACTAATATATAAGGAGATGATTAGTTATGAAATATAGAAAGAAACCAGTAGTAATAGAAGCAGTTCAATTTAAAAAAGATAATATTAAAGAAGTATTAGCTTTCTTAGGATCAATACCTAGTATTGATTATGTACCTGAATGTGGTATAGGAAGATTAAAATTTTCAGATTATTGTTGTGATTGTATATCTGAAGGTATTGATATTAATACATTAGAAGGAACTATGAAAGCAATGGTTGGAGATTATATTATAAAAGGAATATGTGGAGAGTTTTATCCATGCAAAGAAGATATATTTATAGAAACTTATGATAGAATAGAATAATTATATGTACATCTATATAGATGTACATATTTATTTTACTTCAAACTTATTAATAATGATATATTATATATACGTAATAAAAATAATTTAATTTAAAGGAGATATTAATTATGAAAAATTTATTTGAAAATTTAACACCAAAAACAAAAACAGAATTTGAATATTTCGGAGATACTGATAATATTAAAAAAGAAAAAAGAGATATAATTCAAAATGACACAACTATAACAACTGAATATAATGAAAACTATGAAATGGTAAGAGAAACATGTTCTAGTGTAGATGGAATACTAGATTATGATCATACTATAACAAATAATTATTATGAAAATGGTAAATTAAAATCATCAACAGAAAATAGACCAGAACGTAATTATCAAAAGATTACAAATTATGATGAACAAGGAAGATTTACTTCAACTGAAATTGTTGATACAAAAACTTCTGAAAAAGAAATATTTGAACAAACTGAATATGATGAAAACATTAGAAGATATAATTGTTCAGATTTTAAAGAGGAAGCTGAATGGATAGATTTAAAAGATAATCAATGGATTGAAATATCTCATGATGATTATTCTTTAGGAAATGATGTAATGTTATCTATTAATAATCCAAATGGAAGTAATTATACTTTAAGATCAATAGATAATGATGATGTTGTAAAACATAATTATGATAAAAACGGTAATTTAACTTCAGTGATTAATTATGTTCCTCAAAGTGTAATGATACAAACTTATGATGAGAAAGAAAATTCTACAATGATGGAACATTATACAAGAAAAATTGAAGATGATTTCGATTTAAAATATTCACAAAAATATAATAATGAATATGATGAACAAGGAAGATTAGTAAGCCAAGAAATGTATACTTTAGACCAATTTGAAGAGGAACCAAAACCTGAAGATTGGTATGATTGTAATTATGGAAGAAACTTGTTCAGTAACTTATTTTAGAAATAAAATAAGGCTAGAATTTCTAGCCTTATTTTTTTAATATTTAAATTTAAAGGAGATATTAATTATGAAAAATTTATTTGAAAATTTAACACCACAAGAAAAGGTAGAATTTGAATATTTCGGAGACACCGATAATATTAAAATTGAAAAAAGAAATATAAGTAAAAATAATATAAATACAACAACCGAATACAATGAAAACCAAGAAAAAATAAGAGAAACATATTCTAATGATAGCAAAGTATTAGATTATGATCATAATATAGCAAATAACTATTATGAAAATGGCAAATTAAAATCATCAATAGAAAACAGACCAGAATATGACCTTCAAATTATTACAAACTATGATGAACAAGGAAGATTTGCATCAAGTGAAGCTGTTAATACTAAAACTGATGAAAAAGAAATGTTTGAACAAACTGAATATGATGGAAATGTTAGAAAATATTCATGTTCTGATTTCGAAGAAGAAACAGAAAAATTTGATTTAAAAGATAATCAATGGATTGAGATATCACATGATGATTATTCTATAGGAAGCAATGTAATGATGTCTATTAATAATCCAAATGGAAGTCATTATACTTTAAGATCAAGGGATAACGATGATATTGTAAGACATATTTATGATAAAAATGGAAATTTAGATTCTGTAATTGAGTATATCCCTCAATATGTAATGAAACAAATATATGATGAAAAAGAAACCCCTGTAATGACAGAACATTATTCAAGAAAATTTGAAAATAATTTTGATTTACAATGTTCTAAAAAATATAATAATGAATATGATGAACAAGGGAGATTAATAAATCAAGAAACTTATACATTAGACCAATTTGAAGAAGAACCAAACTTAGAAGATTGGTATGATTGTAGTGGTGGAAGAAATTTATTTAAAAATATATTCTAAAAATAATATAGGGTTAGAAATTCTAACCTTATTTTTTTAATATTTAAATTTAAAGGAGATATGAAAAATGAAAGATTTTAGAGAAATGGAAAATATGGTTTATACAACAAATTATAATTATTATGAAAACGGAGTGAAAAAACAAGAAGAAACAATAGAACAAGGAGTTACCTCAGTTCATAATTATAATGAAAAAGGAGAACCTATTTCATATGAAAGCTTACTTAGAAATGTTGAAGGAGAAGATAAAACTTTTACAAAAAATGAATATATTCGTGAATATTGGGATAATGGAAATCTTAAGAGTATAACTGAACATGATTTATTAGATAAAGCAATTAGTCATGTCGACACATATTATGAAGATGGTAGATTAAAATCTCATGGAATTAATAATAAAGCTATTGATAATTATAGATATGATGGAAATACCACTTATTGTAATACTTTGCATACAGAAGAAGAAACTAAAAAATATGATTTAGATGATAATCAATATATAGAATTAACAACTTCAAATGAAGATATAGATACTACTTTTAAAACAAAAGTAAATAATGCTGATGGAACTATAGATGAATATGATATTAGACCTGATTATATGATTAAGAAAAGATATAATTCAGACGGACAAGTTATTTCAAGTATTGGATACAGTCCAGATAATATGGATTTATATAAATATGATGAAAATGGCAATGTTCAATTAACTGAAAATTATATGTCTGAAAATGATATAAAATTACAATATTCAATTAGAAATGATAATATTTATAATGAAAATAATCAATTAATAAAAACTAATGCATACTGGGGAGGATCAGATCCATCTGATATTGATAACTGGTATGATTGTACTGGAGGTGAAAATCTATATGAATTATATATTGGAGAACCAGAAGAATAATATTAAAAGAGAATATCATAAAAATAAAATAATATATTATAAAGATGATAAGAAAGTAGCAATACTTTCTTTCATCTCTAAAGGAGAGAATAATAATGCAAGGTAAATTATTTGAAACTGATAAATATGAATATTATGGTGATACTAATGTGGTATCAACTCAAACCCATAATGATATGGCATACGGTCAATATACAGAGGTATATAAATTCAATGAAAAGGGAGACCAAACTTCAATGGAATGCTCTGATGAAAATGGTTTATACTATGCTCAAAATAGAGAAATTGAATATTGGGATAATGATAATATTAAATCAGCCCAAGTATTTGAAAGAGATGATAATGGTAAAAAATATATAGAAAGTGTTTCATATCATGATGAGCAAGGAAGATGTAGATTAACTCAAAATGGAGATGATATGTCTACATTTAGAAGTAAATATGATGATGAAGCAAATACAATTGAACAAGAATGGTTGGATGAAGATTGGTTCGTTAAAACTCAAAAATTTGATTTTGAAGATGACCAATATATGAAAGTTGAAAACCACAGTAATAAAGATAGTAATAATTTTAGATGTAAAATAAATAATAATAACCATACTTATAATGAATATAGTAAATGGGATTATAGTTTTAGAGAAAATCAATATGATAGATTTGGGAATAAGGTTGCAGAAATAGAGTATGTACCTTATAAGGTTAAATTAAATAAATATGATGACAATAATAATAGATTATATTCTGATGAGTATTTACTACAACATCCTAACCAATTTAGTTTATCAAGAAATAGATTTGAATTACAATCAAGTAGTAAATATATAAATGATTATGATGATAAAAATAGACTAGTAAATCAAGAACATTATCTAATCACTGCAGAAGATATGGTAGATAAAAATAAATGGTATACTGGATTAGATTTATTAGACGAATTTTTAAATAATAATAAATAATAAAGGGGATAATAAAAATGAAAAATAATTTATTTAAAATATCAAATTTCGAATATTTTGGAGGTAGCAACAATATATCAAAGCAAACTGATTTTAATTTACAACATGATGATTTTCAAATTACAATAAGTAATGATGAAAATGGTAATATTATATCAGAAAAACGAGCAGATGCAGCTGAAGATGTTTATTATCAGGAAGATTTTATAAATGAATACTGGGATAATGGAGCTCTTAAAAAATCAGAATGCTATGAAAATGTAGATGATAAAGGAAAAGATTATAAATATACATCTTATTATGATCAACAAGGTAGACATATTTTGACAGAAGATGAAGATAGAGCTAGCTATAAAGCTAAATATGATGGTAATCAATCAATAATTGAATATCCTAATATGAATAACTTAACTTGCGATAGTAAAAAATATGATTTTGAAGGTGATCAATATATAGAAACCACAAGTTATAATGACATGGATGAAAATATATTTAACTGTAAAATAAATCATAAAAATAATACATGTAGTAAATTTCAAAAAACAAAATATGATAGTATAACTGAAACAAAATATGATAGTAATGGAAATGAAGTTGCAAGAGTATATTATGAACCAAGTAAAGTTGAATTATTAAAATATGATGATCATAATAATGTAATCAATCAAAATTATTATAACATCAATGATGGATATGGATTTTGGCTAACTGAAGAGAGATTTAATCCAATGACTTGTAATAAATTTGTAAATGAATATGACGAACAAGGAAGACTAATTAAACGAAAACAGTATCAATCAAATACATTAGATGACATAATGGATACTGATTGGAATGAAAGAGATTTAGTTAATGAATTTTTAAATAATAGATGGTAAGTAATATATAAGAGTAATAAGAGTGGGATTTTTCCCACTCTTATTATTTTTTTTGTTTATTTACTCTTAGATTTATTTTTTACAAAGGACAAAACATAAAATTATATTTTAATTTTCTTTTGAAAGAAAAAGAATGATGAAGATAGAAGAACTAATTTCTATATGTAATTAGTAAACGAGGTTACACACATAAGAAACAAATATAATAGTAGTTTCTACAATACGTTGGAGGTAATGTCCACGGACACCCTCTGAGAAATCAATATTATAAAATTACAGTAAGAGATATATTAATTTATATCTCTTTATTTTTTTATTAAAATCTATTTCAATCATATATTATTATAATGTATAAAGAATTTTAATTTGTACAATATAATTAACTATTTAATAAGATATATAATAATCTATATCTTAGGGAGGGAAATAAATGGGAAAATTAAATGTAACAATTTCATATCCAAAGAGTGATGAATATGAATTTGAAACACAACTAGTAAGACTAAACTTAGATAGGGAGAGAGAAAACTCTATATCAATAGGTAGAGGATTTCCAATAACAAAACCACAAAAAACATTAAAGAAAGAGTTTAAGGATATCAATGGTATATTTTCATCTAGATTCGGTAGAGGTCTAGATGATATTAATCCATTCGCAGACAGATACAAATGTAGCTGTGGATTCTTAACTCAAAGAATTAATCACGGAATGACTTGTCCAGTATGTGGAACTGAAGTTAAATTCGTAGATGATGATTTTGGATATTTTGCTTGGGTAGTATTGAAAGACCCTTACTATATAATTCACCCAAACTTATATAAGCTATTACAACACTTTATTGGTAAAGATAAATTAATAGATATATTAAAACCAATAGAGGAGAAGAATATAGATGGTCATACAATAAAAAGAAAACCAAGTGAAAACCCTACAAAGAAAGAAAAAGAAAATCCATTCATAGGATTAGGTATGATAGATTTTAAAGAACAGATAAATGATATATTAAGTTTCTTTATGACTAAAAATCCTAATAAGAAAGAAGCCTATGATGAATTAATAAAAAATAAAGATAAAATGTTTATACAATCAATACCAGTATATACATTACATCTAAGACCATATCAAATTGTAGGTAATAAATTAGCCTATGAAAAAACAAACTCATTATACACAATGATGACTAAATTAGCAGCTGAAATTAATAATGATGAATTAAGAGTATTCAAAAAGAAGAAAACTAAAAATCAGTTGTTATTTAATTTATCTAATAAGTATATGGAACTTTATAAAGAATTAGAAGCTATACTATCAGGAAAGAAAGGTAACTTCCGAACAGTATTTGGCGGTCGTTATAATTTCTCATCTAGATCAGTTATAGTTCCTAATCCAAGTTTACGTATAGACCAAGTAGTAATGCCTTATGCAGCAATGGTTGAGTTATTACAACAGACTATAATAAATATATTACAAAAGTCTTATAATATAACTTATGATGCAGCATATGGAATATGGTCTAAAGCTCAAATAGTAAAAGATGAAAGAGTATACCAAATAATAAAGGGATTAATTAAGGATGACCCTAGAGGTATTCCAATACTAATAAACCGCAACCCCACAATTTCTTATGGTGGTATACTTCAGATGTTTGTAGTAGATGTATGTGATAGTTATACATTAGGATTACCATTACAAATACTACCTTTATTAGCAGCTGACTTTGACGGTGATGTATTAAACATCTTATATATGATTAATAGTTCATTTATAGAAGCTGCTTATAGAATATTTAATCCTAGAAATGCATTCTACATTTCTAGAAATGATGGAAAGCTAAATCCTCAAGTATTATTTAATAAAGATACTTTAATAAATGCAAATGCTATATTGAATTTAGCAAGACCAAACTATTCACCAGAACAATTAGCTAAAATACAAAGAGCTAAATGTAGTTAATAAATATAGAGTTAGATTGTTATAATCTAACTCTATTTAATTTAATTTTTAAATATATATTATATAAGTGTAATAAAGGTTGATACTAAGCCTTATAAAAGTATCTATAAAAGGAGAAAACCATGATAAATATAAAAGAAAAATTCGAAGATTGTAAAAATAATGATTCAGTAATAAATGTATTAATGAATTTATTCAATACTACTGATAATGAAGTAACTTTAATAATTAGTGGTGCAGCTGGAAGATTATCATATATAAATAATATTGATGATAATATGATAACATCAAAAGCATTAGATAATGCTATGAATAATCCAGAAGTATATAATAATAAAATTGCATATAATATGGTTTGTGAAAATATAAAATTGTTTTTAAATAAACAAAAAACAATAGAAGATTTTATACTTAATTTATATGAAATTTCATTATACAGAGGTGTAAGATAAAATAATATAAAGCAGGTTTAATACCTGCTTTTATTTTTTGTAAATTCGATATATTTTAGGTATATATTATATAAGTGTAATAATATATCAGTTATGCTTCTGAACAAAAAGCTACGGGAATTTATATGTTCCTGAAGGAGAAAATTATGGAAAACAATAATATGGAATTAGAAATGAACTTAGCTAAAAGATTTGCAAAACATGCAAATACAATTAACTCAGCTTTATTAGTATTAGATGAATTAATGAATGATGCTAATGATCATAAAACAATTCAAGCAACTTGTTTAGCTGCAGCAATGTCAATAACTAAATTAGATAATAAATCAACTAGAAGTACATTTGTAGTTGCTTCAAGAGAAGGTGCAAGATTAGCAAACAAAGTTGAAAAAACATATAGATTTAATTACCTTCAAAATAAATTAGAAGATAATTCTGATAATCAAATTGCATTTATGAAAACTAAAGTAAATGGAGCTATTAATTTATACAAAACAAATACAATATCAGAAAATGAATTAATAACTCAATTATATATGGTATCACATTTAGCAGTAGTAAATTTTAAATAATATACTAAGAGGGATAGATGATTTATCCCTCTTTAATTTTTTGTTTTATTTATGGAGGGGGATTAGTATGACTACTATGTTTGAATTAAGTTTAAAGAATTGTGAAAGTGTAAATGATGTAGTAAATAGCATCATGTACAATTATGATGTAAATGAAAAATATTATGATTTAGATAGTTATGAAATTATAACACAAAATTTAAAATCTGCTATATTAAAAATAGCAGATTTATCAAATATTAACTATCATAATCATTTTCAATTTGCAACTGAACTAATCAATAAGCAAGAAGATACTACTATATCTGTAAAAGAATTAGTAGAAGCAATATATTATACTTGCGAAAAATATAAAGATACAAAAAATGTAAAATCATTATTAACTGTATTATGTACAATGGAAATAAGTTCTTTAATAATGATGAATTAAAAGGAGAGATAATTATGAAAACAATTTTACAAGCAAAAATAGAAGAGTCAAAAACTATAAATGAGGTTTTAGATATATTAATAAAAGAATATGATGATTTAGATGGATACTACGAATATGAAAATGAAGATAGAGATTTCATATATGATGCAGTAAGCACTGCAATATTTAAAATATGTAATATTGCTGGTATTGGTAATAGTAAATTTCATAAAAAAGCGAATGAAATTTCAGATGGTCATAGACTATCAATATTTATTGCAAAAAGAAATATAGTTAATGCATGCAATGGATATAAAGAATCTGAAGAACTAAATACTTTACTATTATTACTAAATGTAGTTACATCAAGATTATGCTAAAAATAAAAAAGAGAGTAGATAATTCTACTCTCTTTTATTTTTTGTAAAAAAGAAGAGGAGTGAGAAAACTCTCACTCCAATCTTTGTAAAATAATACTAATAATCTAAAATCACGGAAGGGAACGCCTATAAACTACTATAAGCTTATTCATATGTTATATAATCATTATTTTATTATCTATAACATACCTATAATAATTTATTTTTTATAAGAAAGGAGATACTTTTATGAATAATGTAAAAGAAATTGATGTAAGAACCTTTTGTAATCCGCCTATGGCTATCGTAGATAATTTATATTCAAGTTTATCAGTTCCATCTGGAATACATGCATATTCACTTGCAATGGAATATATGAGAAACTGGTTTATGTCAAAATTTAATGATAATTATTTTAAACGATTATTTATAGATGGAAGAGATATGGTACATGAATTTAGAAATTTTAAAATAAATGAATCTTTAAAAGTAATGAAACCTGCATTAGCAATAAGTCAACAAATTTCTTTTGATCATAACAGAGATAATTTAGACAATTATATGTATGGTACGAATCTATATTCAAGAAGAAGTGTATTTGAAAGAGCATTTTTCAAAGACTTTAAAAATAACATATTCTTATCTTTAAACTTAGATGAATTAGAATCTTCATTTAATTTTAAGGTAAAAGTAGCAACAAGAGCTCAACAAGTTGATTTATATAGATATATGAAATTATCATGTAGAGTAGGAGCAACTATGGGAGAGAATGTTAATATAGACTGCCATATTCCGTATGAATTAATGCTACAATTAGCTAATGATGCTGCATTTGAGATTAAAGATGACAAAATAGTAAATGTGTTAGGATTTACAGCTTACTTAAATAAGCACTCAATAATTCCAGTATTATATAAATATAGAACAATCAATAATAAAGGAGAGTTCTTTTTAAGATTAAGTGATATGTATGTTCATATTTCTAATCTAGATCAATTAAGTGTAGATGATGGAGAAAAAGAAGGAATGGTAAATAATAATTTTATTGTAGAGATGAATAGTGTACTTCATATGCCTGCACCTAAAATGTATATTTATCATTCTGAAAAAGAACATAAGTTATTAGTCAATCAAGAAACTTCTAAGAAAGATGAAGATATCATGGGATTATTCTCAGTACAATTTCCTAAAATACCTAATACTGATGAACATGATTGGAATTTATATACTGTAGCTGAATCTGAAGAAGAAAGTTTAAAAGATTGTGTAAACATTCAACTTACAGAATTATTTAAAAATAGTGAAATAGAAAAAGTTATTAAAATAACTAAAGATATGTATTTATCCCCATCATTATTTATTAATTTTAAATTATATAATAATTCTAAAGAAATAAAATTCGATATGGATTGGAATACATTAACTGCTACTACAGATAAACCTCAAGAATCTTTAGTAACTGATGTTGCTATATATATAGATTTAAAATATGTAAACGAACAATTAATTAATTTAGGAAAATTTAAAGATTCAAGAATAAAATAGAGAGTGATATTAATCACTCTCTATCTTTTTTAGTTTATTATTTGATTAGGTATTATCTTGGTTATACCTTCTATTTCTTCAAACTTTGTTTTAGCCTCTTGTTATATTAAATATATCTTCGCCGATATCAGTAGTTCCTTTTGGTGGCTCTACCTTTTCAACTTTTTCGGATACTTCCTTTTCAGGAATTGCTTTTTCAGCATTGTAATGTTTAGATACATTAATATCCTTATCATACATACTAAATACCCACTCTACGAACTTTATATATTCTTCTAAAGGTATTAGTTTAGCTATCTCTGACACATCTGATTTTAATAATTGAGAGTTTAATTCCTTTGCCACTATAACTGCTAAGGCATGTGCGAAATCTCTCTCAGATTTGTAATCAGCTCTATTCTTCATCAAGATTTGAATAGAAGAATTTGCTATTTCAATTACTGTACTAACAAAATCTTTTAAAAATTCTTGTGAATTTAAGTCTTTTAGTTTGAAATTACCTTTCTTTACAATCTTAACTATAAGTCCAACTATGCAGGCTACAACTACGATTCCTAGAGAAAGATATATTAAATTTAGATCCATAATGAATCCCTCCTTTTTATTTTTACATTAATGTTACATTGTTAAACTCAAATATTTGAATAACTTATAAATAATAATATATAAATAAAGGGGATTTTAAAATGATAAAAATAGTAAGTAACAATCCAGAATTATATAAGTTAGTAGATGTAAATAAAGAAGACGATGCTGACGATGTATTAGAATATGAATTACAGTTAAAAATAGATAATAATAAAATATTTTTAATAGATGAAGTAGAGTTTTGTCATCCAGATATAAAAATAACTTTATTATTTTCAGATGATAACGATACTATGTATATATGTAAAGGTGATGATATTCTAGCTACAAGAAATATAGAATATTCTTACTTAGCTTTAATTGAATGTGAAAATAGAGTACAATTAAAAGTAGAAGATTTATTTCCAGATCAAATGGAAGATTCATATGAACAAAATTATCCAATGCTAACTTTAAACATTGAAAGTTCAATTGATTATCAACTTAAAACTACTATAAAATATAGAACCGATAAAGATGACTATATAAATAAAATAATATATAGTAAAGAATATAATGATGTAAACTGGGGTATTGATGATGCTAAAGAAAAATATGATTTATATAAATCAAGATTAGCAGCATTATTAAATATCAATTTACAAGAAAATTATATATACCATAAAGGAACATTATATGATTTTCCATGCGGATATCTTTTACCTGAAATGCAAGCTGTTCCTGTAAATAGTATTGCAACTTGTAAAATAATAGATATAGTAGAATTATTAGAAAATTATGAAATAGTTCCACTTAATAAGAAATCTGTAATAATATATGAAGGTGAAGTTGTAGATGAATGTGATAAAAAATTAAAAATAGATCCATCTATATTCATGAAATTATTGCATGCAATGACTCAATTATTAGAATTAGATAAAAGACAAATTACTGATAGTTTAAAAGAACTAGAAACTGATTTAAAAAAAATATATAATGATGCTCTTGAAGAAATATATGATAATAGTAAACTATTTGATGTATTAAAAGAAAGAGGATTAGTTATAATCAGACATGGAGTATGCCATCAGTTTAATGATATCATACTAGAACAAGCTTCAAAAATTATAAATCAACAATAAAATAAGGGAGTATACATTAGTATACTCCCTTATTATTTCGGTTTTTCTTCATCTTCTTTATTTAGTTTTTCATCCTCTTCCTTAAGCTCCTGGGTTACTGAATCTAAAAGCTTACCTTTTTTAGTAGCCACATCCAGCCAAAAACTTAATTTATTTATTTTTCCGAATAATTCAAATCCAAGACCACCACCTATAAAGCATGGTAAGATAAACATCTTCCATGATATTTTAGATATAATGTAGTCTGAAAGTGAAAATAATATAATTGATGAAACTAAAGTTGATATTAATATTCTACCCACTCTCACTTTAGCTTCTTTTTCACTTATTGTATTATAAGTGTCTTTTACAATAGCACCTAATAGACAAAATACTAATATAAACATATAATCCATAAACCCAGAAATAAACGCATTCATAAGGTTATTATTCATAATATCACGCTCATTCCTTTGCTATTTATCATTATATATTTGATTTTGTAAATATGCAGAGCTTCCAATTATAAACACTATCGCAATAATTGATATTATCATAGCTTCTGCTCTTTCTTTTTTATTTATGGTTATATCATTTTTTATTTTTACTATTTGAGACTGAAATTTAGATATTCCATCCATATGTGGTTTTATAGCATCATAAATATTAACTCTTTGAATTAATATGATTTTATAATTTTTTACTTTTTTTCCTAAATTATCCAAATCTTTAGTACCAAATATGTCTCCAGTATCTGTAATGTATACTGGAACTAGTAGTTCATAATTTTTTAATGAATTTATTCCATATTTGGAATATATATTTATTAAATGTCTAATATCCATGCTGTTTGTTATATCACTATTAATATTACTATTTACGCTCTCCCAGAATATAAGATTGTTTTTATTAACATTCATATTTGTTATATTTGATAAAGCGTTTTCACATAATTTGCTATTGCAATGATTTTTTGTAAAGTAACTTAAAGTAGGGTGCTTAGTGTCATTCATGTATATAGATCTATTCCATAATACATTATCCATTGAAATAACTAATGGTTTATTTGTATTAGTATCTTTATTCATATATACATCTTTAAGTACCTCATCTAATACTTCGCTTAATTTAGAATCTGAACTTGGATGGTTTATATCATATCTAAGATCGGGTTCTTCATTATTGTAAGTATTAACTAACTTAGTTTTGATTTCAGCTCCATAAATTTTTAATACATTTTCAGATTTCTTTTTGTTTTCTTGTAAAATTGTTTCAATATAGTTACCTAAATTTGCATCTAGATCATTTTGTATATTTTCATATTTTGATTGATATATTTTATCATCATTATATTGAATATAGGTAAACATGACCACTACACACAATACAATTAAAGTACATACTGAAATAACTTTACATATCTGTCTATTCCCTTTCATCTTTCTCACCTCTTTTCTTACTGTAATGTTAGATTTAGTAATTACAGTAAGAATATTTTTTTAAAAAATAAGAAGTATCCATCAAGAATACTTCTTATATATTTATATACTTTTATATATTACAAAATTGAATACAAATGGAACATCTCCACCCATCCATATTTCTTCATCAGTACAAATTATATTTTTATTGTCATTACTTATACTGTAATCCATACCTTGTTCTATATATACACTATTCTTATACACTAATAAAGTATCCTTATCTTTATTAAAATCATTAATTCCAATCGGTACTATATTAGAGTTGAAGTTTAATGTATATGTTGATTTCTTAATCATATTAGATGAATTTTGTAATTTGTTATAAACGTTTGTAACTGAGTTCGCTACATTAGTTATTTTGTCTGCCAATTCTGGTGATAAATCATTACTTGTAATAGAACCTTCTTTAATTTTAGGATCTAATACATCAACCCATTTACCATCTTTAAATTGTTTTATAGTTCCACTTTCTGTATCTAACCATGTATCTGTATCTTTTGGGTTTATAGGAGGATGCTCACCTACATTTATTTTAATATTGTTTATAGTTGTAGCATTTATTCCTTCAGAATCTAAAAATACAGTATAATTAAATATAAATGTCATAATTTCATCTTTCATTAATGATTCATGCTTTAGTATCAATTGAGTTGTACTTAAAGTATATTCATCTAAAGATAAAACTCTTCCATGTGCCATTGCTATAATTGGGAAATTCTTTAAGTCATAATTTGATATAGGAAATGGTATATCAAATATTCTTTGATGATCGTGAACTGCCACTACAAATTCAGTTCTTGTAAATATTACACTCTTTCTGTTTTCATCTCTATATTTATTTAATGCTTCTTCAACATTTTGACCATCATTTAAATATACATTACTAGCAGTAGTTTTAGGTGCATATTTTACACCTTTCTTAATTATTGTAGTAGGTATTAATTCTTGTGAAGCAGATATAATATCATATACTGCGGTTTCATTAGTAATCTCTATCCATTCTTTTTTAAATCTATATAATTTATTTGTATCAGTAACTATATAAATTTTATTAATTAATGGAAAGCTAATATTATTTTTATCACCTTCATTTTCTATTTGTATTGTACATCCTATTTGTATTCTATTAGTATTACTATTATCGTAATAACACTCTTTAGTATCTGTACAATAAATTAATTGATATTTTTTGATATTTATATTCCCTAAATTACTTTTTAGGGTACTTATAGCTATTATTTTATCCATATTTAGTCTCCTTTCTATAAATATTTATTATTATGTTCTAAAAACGAAATATATAGAAGAATAAAAACAACTAGAGATAGTTCTCTAGTTGTCTTATATTATTTCTTTTTCTCTAATTCATCTACTCTTTTTATTAATGCCATTATAGTATTTTTATACCAATCTAATTCAGTAATTAAATCATAAGATAAATCACCTTTTTCAACAGCATGATCAAAATGTTTAGGAGTAACTGAAAGTTTTTTAGCACTTCTTACAAGAATATAAGAGAATTTAGTTCCAGATTTCCATTCACCATCAGTTTTAATTATAGATGAGCTATCATTTGATATTCCATAATCATTTGGATCTAAGAATACTGAGTTTACAAATACAATAAGCTTATCATTATCTTTATTATATTTAGGGATATTGATACTAGACTTATTTGCATTGGTTTGTATTGTATTTACATTTTTAACTATAATATCAGATTTTAATATATTTTTAATAGCCAAGAAATTAAATGAAGTATCTACACTCCAATTTATTGAACTCTCAGCTCTAATGATATGACTTCCATCTTCAGATATTGAATAGTCAGTATCATCCATATATACGCTATTTTTAAATACAAATAATACATCTGTATTTTTATTAAATCCAGCAATATTTATAGTTGCTTTATTGTCAGCAGTATTTAATTTAATATGAGATTTGTATACATCATTATGTGCTCTTACGTCATTTATAATGATTATATTAAATTTAGTTTTTGCCTCCCAATTAGAACCATCAGCACTTTCAATATATTTATTATCCTCACTTATTTTATAATCAGTATCTCTTTCTACATAGATACCATTTCTAAATACAAATATTATATCATCATTTATACTGAATTGTTCTATATTTATAGGAACTTTGTTCGCTGCATTCTCTAATATAAATCTACTATCAAATAATTTATTAGTAGCAGTAAGAGTATTTTTAATTATAATAAAATTAAATAAAGTTCCTGTTTTCCATTGACCTGTTTTACTTGTTATAATCATATTATTACTTGATACAGTATAATCTATATCTTTATTTAAATATAAACTATTCTGGAATACTAATAATACATCAGTAGCCTCATTAAAATCTTTTAAGTTTATATTTATATGATCTGTATTTTCAGTCAATTTAGTATTAAGTTTCTCTAAATTTTTATTAGTTTTTGAATTTTTAAATACAATATAATTTAATAGAGTACCACTATTCCAACTACCCTCTTTAGATATTAAATAACTTTTATCCTCCGATATACTATAGTCAGTTGATTCTTCTATATAAGTACTGTTTTCAAAAACCATTATATCATCAGTTTTAGGATCATATTTAGATATTCCTATTGATGATACATTTGTTGATGTTGATAATATTATAGAATTTTTTAATATAATATTTTTACCATTCTTAAAAATAAAAACTCTTATAAGAGTCCCCTTTTTCCATTGACCATGCTTTGAAATTATAACTTTACCATTGTCTGAAAGTGAATAATCAAATCCGTCTTCCATATAAGTAGCATTTTCAAAGACCATTATTTCATCTGTCTTTTTATTATATTCTTGATTTATTGCAATCTGATTATTATCAGTTTGTAATGTTTCTATATGAGTTTTTACTATCATTCCATCTCCTATATTAACATCAATACCAGTTTTTCCTTCTATTAATGCTAATAGTGATGGGTGCAGTTCATATTTAGTAATTTTTCCTCTACTCATTGTTTTGTTCTCCTTTCTATTATAAATTTATTTATATGTTATACTTTGATGATATTCAAAGAATAAATAGTATATTCATATTAAACAAAAGAAAATAGGTTAGAGTATATACTCTAACCTGTATCACTTTAAATAATATCGTTTAAATAATTTATCACTTAATGATGATAATATTAAATTAGCCTCACCTAATAATAGAGATCTAGGTCTATATTCTTTATTTATATTATAATTATGAACATAGTTTGAATCTTTATTTTTCATTTGAACCTCTATACTATCTCTATATATTATGATATATAAAAAATAGTTATGATTACTATCATTTATAGAAATCCGTATGGTTCCAGTATTTAATTCATTTAATATTGCTGTTGTATTATCATCATTGTAATTACAATTTTCATTATACATTAACAGTCTAAATATTTCTAAATATTCAAACGTTAATAGTTTATGTGTTTTTAATGTAGTTTTTATTTTAAAGAGATATATAAAATATAAAATAATATTATATATATATTTTAATTTATATTTATCTCTTATTTGATTTCTTATTTCTAAAAAATGTCTCATTAAATAATCTCTCCTTATATTATTGTAACTTTTTTCTTTCCACATTTTTGGCATACTGATACTTTTACCATAGACATTTCATCCATTGAAATATATACATTTCCTATGTTTACCATTTCATACTCATGTCTACAGAATAGTGATTTAATTGTGTTTATTAGTTTTTTCATTTTATTTTCCTCCAAATAATTCTTTAAATTGTTTTTCTACATTTATTCTATTATAATAAGCATATACTAAAGATAAAAATGTATTAATACATAATTCCATAAATTGATAAGATTGTGGAATTGCTAAATCTAATACATATTCTTCATATGCTATTTTATTTTTATCTACTTGTAATATTATAAATCCATCTATGTGTTCTCCTCTGGATTTTAATATATAATAATACGCCGCTAATTGTAAAAAGTATTTATAAGATATATAATTACTTGTTTTAAAATCAGTTAAATATATCTTTCCATTGATTTGGATTTTCATATCATAAGTTCCTCCAAACCATGAACAAATTAATTGTTGTTCTATTCCTAATATGTTTATATCATTACAAGAAATATCAGTATACCATTTAATAAATGATTCTACTGCATTATTTACTTTCTTATAGGTTAATTTATCTAAATCTAAATTAGATAAATTATATGAATTATTTTTTATATAATTTTCTATATTCTCATGAGATAATGTTCCTATAAAGGCTGCTTTATCTCTTTCATCTACATAGTTTGCTCTTCTATACATTCCTATAGAATTTGCCCATTTCATTAAGTATTCCTCATGAAGCATATCACTTAATATATGAGTTACTCTTGGTACAGGTTGTCCATTGAATAAATATGGACTCTCATCCTCATATTTATTATCTAATTGCTTTAATAATGATTCTATCATAATTAAACCCTCCATTCATTATTATAAAGTTAAATATAATGTATATGTTTAAACTTATAATAACTTATATTATAAATGTAACATTTTAATAAAATCATAAAGGAGAGAATTAATATGCAAAAAGTAAGTATTGAACAAGCATTATCAAGTTTAACTAAAGGAAACTTTATAGGAAAATTTGATTTTGATTTATTAAAAGAAGGAAAATTATTAAAAAGAATCCCATGGAAAGGATATTGGAAATGGGAAAACAATACTATAATGATATACTGTAAAACAGGATTAGTATTAGATATAAGAGATACTAAAGATGTATCATTTACTATGGAAAATATGTTTAAAGAAGATTGGGAAATTACAGATGGAAAAGTATTAGAAGAATACTTAAAAGAAAATAACTAATATAATATCAAGAGTAATTATTACTCTTGATATTTTTAAACATTAATTTAAAGGAGTGATAAAAATGAATTTAATAAGTGTAATAGAAACACAAAATCAAATACAACCAATGAATGTTATTAGTAATTATGAAGTAGAATATAACTTCATGAATGAATCTTATAGATTTATATCTGAAATAAATAAAGATATAATTAATGTAAGAAAAGAATTATATAAATCTTATTTAACTGAAAGTAATATAGAAGTTATTAATGAAGGATTTATATCTAACTTATTTAAACATCTTAGAGAAATATTACAAAAGTTTATAAATTTCATAATGAAAATGTGTGATAAATTTTTAAGTATATTTAAAAAGAAAGAAAAAGATGAAGGAAAAATCTTTTCAAGTCAATCAGATTCATTTGATGATGCTAAAGTTCCAAAGACTGTTAAAGAAGCCAGAGTTCAAATAAGATCATACCTTGTTTCTGAACCTGATAATACTAAAGCACTTAAAGAACTTGTATCTAAATATGAAGGCATGTTTAAAGATTTATACCAAAATGATGATAATAAAACTAATATAATTGATAAATCAAAATGGGATAAAGAATATTTTGTTAAAATTAATACAGACTTAGCATATAATTTTTCTAAAAAGAAAATAGATTTAGCTATTAAAGTTGGAGGAGAAATATATAAATATGATAAAGGTAATATGTTTCAAAAAAATTTAGATCAAATTGTTAATGTTGCTAATACAAATGATGAAATTCTTAAAAGGCAAATGGCTCCAACAATGAAGAATCTTCAATCTGTATTAGATGAATTAGATAAAGAATTTAATAAACCTAGATTTTTTAAATTTGAAGGATATAACTATACAATCAAAACAATAGCAACTAATTTATTTTATTCTACTGAAAGTATGTATGGAGATATATTAAATGAAATACTTCAAAATATGAATAAATCAGATTATTTAAAAGATGATAAATCAGATTTATCATATGAATTAACTAGATTAGAAAATTTAAGTGTTCTTTTAGAACCTAAAATTACTGTAGGAGATCCTGATTTAAAAACTAAATTAGAAGCTGCATTTAGAGATGGTAAAAATAAAAAACAAACAATTACAATTAAAGATCATGAATATAAAAGTGTATTAGATGGTTCCTATCATAACTATAAAAAGCTATTTGATGAAGTTCCAGATAGAGTTGAAAAACAAAAAAAGACAGTAAAAGATGACCACAACAAATTTGTAAGTTTTTTAAAGAAAACAGAACATTCTGTAGCAGACATTAAAAGTAAATCTCCAAAAGAAATATCTTCAAAATTAGATAAAATATTAGCTGAATATAAAATAATTATCCCTAAAATGGTTAATGCTTATTCTTTAGCATTTTCATGTGAGTTACATGCCATTAACCAAATGAAAGATCAACATATATTTATGAAGGATAAGATAAAAGAATTAATTTAAAATATAATATCAATATGAGTATATTCTAATTAGAATATACTCATTATTTTTATTAAATATTAAAACAATATAATAAATAGATTATAAGGAGGAATTAAAATGGCAGTACAAGCAAGTTCAATAGCAAAAACATTTTCAAATACGTATTTATATAATATGAATACATTAGATTATGAAAAACAATTAGTTCACTATATGATGCAAGGAGAAGAAATTAATAAAGGTGATGAGTCTTTTGAAGATGTAAGATATGATGTAAAAAGAAGACAAATATCAAATTCTTTAGTAAAAGTACTAGACTCAAAAAATACAAAATTAATGTTATTTCCAAAACCTTTACCAAAAGCTTTCAAAGTATTTGTAGCTAAAGATATTAAAGGTGATGGTAAAACAAAAGTATTTATAGACTGTAGAGGAGTAGTAGATTATAAAGATGGTAAATATGTTTGTAGTAATGTAGATATACTAATATCATATTTAGTATCAGCTATGGCTAGTTTAATCTATCACTCAGATCCAAAAAGAATTATAATGAGAGATGAAATAAATAAAGCTGGTTCTAAAGCTTTCTCATTATTATTTACGAATATAATAGATTATTTATATAAAATAAGTACAGTAAGTGATGTAAGAAATAAATGTTTATATTTATCATCATTATATTATCAAGTAAATATTTTAAATAAAGAAATGTCTGATAGTATGAGAGCAATTGCTAGAAGAAATGCAGGTATTTCTGAAAGAGAAGAAGAAGTATTACTTATGCAGGTAGATGATGATACATTTAAAAATATTAAGTTATTTATAGACTTTATATCTCATGTACTTAGACTACCTAAATTAACAACAGACGCATTTCTAGAGAAGTGGTTATTCCTATATGGAACAGGAACTCATTTTGCTTTAGAATTGTTCCCAGCCTTTTCAACTATGATGACAAACTGTTATGTAGGAGCATATTTAAACAACCAAAAGACTATAGAAAAGTTAATTGGAAGGAGTATGACTGATTTTTCTTTAGCAGTTTTAAGGATTGGAAGTGAATTAGTATAATGAAACAAGATATTATAAACTCAATAGAATCATTAAAGAACTATACTGATAGTTCTTTAATAGCTATGCAGAATGCAAAAGTACCTGGATTATATGAATTAAAAACAGAACAAAGATATTCATACGATACTCATGGAAAATATCATTCTGTATATAAAGCAGATAACTTATTATATTTAACAGAAAATTTACCATTCAATATAAATTCTAAAAAGCATTCATTTGTATCTAACTTAAAAGATGCAGTAGATGCTAAAGATATATTTCCATTTTTATTATTTTTAAATGGAAGATTTATAAAATGGTCAGAAATTACTATTATAAAAGATTGTAAGTATTCTTATATAATGGTAGATGAATATAACGAAAAGAAGCCTGATATAAAATGTATATTGCTTCCTCTAAATATATCATATGAAGAAGATTGTAAAACTATAGTCAATGCAAAATTCTCATTTAATAAATTTGGGGAATGTATAGATGAGGCTAATGAAGGTCAATTATATACTAATATATATTTAAATAATGAAGATATTTTCTTTGAAGAAGGAAGAGTTAAAAATCTAAGACACAAAATAGGATTAGATTATCCTAAGAAAGTATCTAAAAATAATTTATTTGTTTTCAATGATGGACTTTTAGATTCAAAAGTAGTTATTGAAGGATTAAATGTATTTACCATTGTAGATAAAGATCCAATACAATTAGCAAATAAGTTTATATATAAAGCATTTTATAATAAAGATGCAAATGAAACTAAAGATAATATAGCTTTAGTTCAAAATAAAGATTATTTAGTAAAAGAATTAATTAATGAACCTATAGTTCCAGAATATATAAAAGAATTAAATACTCCATTTGATTTTAGATATAAACAACATGATTCTTATTCAAATAACGTATCTAATTCATTAGATTATATAATGAAATATAATTCTGGATTAATGAATAATGTATTTATTGAAAGATCTAATATAACTTCAAGAATATATAAAGGATCTGATATAAATAAACTTATGGATATTAAAGGATATGTAAAAATGTCTAGGAAAATAAAAGATACTATAAATAATAATGTAATTATATTTGTAAACGGTTTATTATATAAAGGATATAATGCATTAGTATATATAAATAAAGATTTTAAATTTCCAGTAATAGATATAAAAGATTCTGATATCATAGAGTTTTTATTTTTTAAAAATATAGATAATAGAATATACGATTTAGTATTACATTCAGGAGGTAATGATATTTATGATGTCGATGCTACTATTGATGTTGAAAATTCGGAATTATATACAATTGACATAAGAGAAAGAGAGTTTAATATTGAAAGAAAGGATTCAGTAAATTATCAGATACCTTTTAAATCAGAAAAACTATCTAAAACATCTTACAAAATAATACCAGACGATAATTTCTATTATGATAGAACTTTATCATTAGTATCAAAGAGACAATTTAGATATGCATGTAAAATTGCAAAGGAAGATTGTATTGATATTATACTACCAAATGATTTTAGATTCTGTAATAAAGATAATAGATTTATGATATTTGTAAATGGTAGAAAGATAGATAATTCTAACTTTAAAGTTACTACAATAAAACCAACAAGACCATTTGATGACTTATCAGTATATGTAAATATACCAGTATTAAAGGGTCAAAAATTAGAAGTATTTTATTTACCTGAGTTTTTAGAAGAAACTTATACTGCTAAAAACTTAGATATGTCTAGAAAAGTAATAATAGATAGAAATAAAATAGCATATAATTTAAGTAAAGATTTATATTTTATATTTGTAAATGGTAGAAAAATGACTACTAGTGATGTATGTGATATAAATCAAAATGCACTACTTATAAATTCTAAAGATAGTGTAAAAAATATATCTATAATTAAGCATATTCCAGATGATGAAATATTATCTAAACTGTTTAAAGATAATACAGATATGCTTACAAATATTATCAATAAGATACCACCTAAGGAATTAACTGAACTTTATAAATCAACTCTTCAATATATGGAAACTGAAGAAGATTATAAAGATAAAGAAATTCCAATGAGGTCAGTTATGTATAATATTGTAAGGAAATATTGGATGAGACCATATATAAATAATGGTACTGATTTTGTATTCGACTTTGATTCAAGTTATTTTGACGAAAAAGATTCAGCAGGTAATATCATAATTAGAGAAGAAGATGCTAATTTAAGTGATAAAATAAAATAATTAAATATAGATGATATACAATTGTATATCATCTTTTTTATTTAAAGCATATATCAATTTTAATATAGAACATTTAAATAAATTAAAAATAAGGAGGTAATTGTATATGGATTTTAATGTAAGAACACCGATTATAGCTTTAGATTACACTGAAAAATATAAAGCAGTGCCTAAAGAGTTAATGGTAGACTATGAAACTGGTAATATCTATATCGTTTCAAGTAGAGATAAAAATATCATATTTGATATAACATCTAAAATCAAAGAAAAAATAGATAGTCTGGATGGAGGTAAAATAGATATCATAATAGATGGAATTGGAAAAGTTTCATTAACTGATATCATATCTAGACTAAGAAATGAAATGGAAAATTCTGTACACATTATAGATACTGGAGATGATACTGCTTATGTAGGTCAGGAATGTGTTCCTGATAATAAATCTATTGAATTTTCAGGTAGAGATCTTCAGATAAAAGGATTTAATAAAGCTCCAAATCTATCTATTCCTAGAATAAAAGATGGATTAATAGAATGGATCGCTACAGATGACCTATTGATTCCTACAAGTGGAGGAGATAATAATGAATCAAATGGTGATGTAATACCACCATCAAATCCTAAAGATGGAAGACAATTATATTGTTATGAGATAGCTCCTTTAAATGAAAAATTATTTTTAAGAGCATCTAAAAGACAAAAATCATATTATATTCCATGTGATTGTAGAGTTATATTACCAAAAACAATAGATGAATATTCTGAAATTGAATGGTACGTAGTAACAAATAGTCACGCACGTCAATTTATATTTGAGAGAAATATATTATGGAGAAACCAAACTGTTCAACCAGTTTCAAATGGTCATCATATTTATAAATTTAAATCATGGGATTATGGAGAAACATGGTTAGGTGAATTAATAGTTTATGACAGAAATACAACTTCTGGAGCAATAGATAGTTCATACTTATCAGATAACTTCTTTAATAAGAAACAAATTCAAGAAATGTTCTATGATAAAGAAAAGACTGATGATGTATTTGTATCTAAAGAACAACTTCAAAATGATTACTTAGATAAGAATAATTTATCTAATAATTATTGTAGTAAAGAAGATATCAGTAAATTATTAGCTTGGAAGAAAGCAAAAACTACAACTAAAGAGGAGCGTGAAAAATAATGATACAATGGATTTTAACCGACTCCCAAATGTTTTCAAATTTAGAAATAGATGAAAATATATTATATTTTCTAGAAGATACTAGAGATATATACAAAGGTAATGAATGTTACACAAAAAATATATTTTTTGTAAATGATTTACCTAAGTTTGCAATCAAAGATAAACTTTATATAAATAAAACCACATTAGAAACTAAGATATGGAATGGAGTTGAATGGAAAACTATAATTCCTAAAGTAGATTCAGCATTACAAGATGGTGTAACTGCAGATGGATTAGTAACAGGAAACTCTATTAAAACTTATGTAACTAAAAAATTAGAGGAGTTTTCAAAAACATTAGATACTTCTAAGAAACAAGATCTTACAACAGATGATATAGTTTTATCTAAAGATATAAAACTAAATAAAAATATAGGAAGTATGAAAGCAGGTCAAACAATATTAAAAGGTACTAAATTAACAGATATTCTTATCATGCAATTAATTGATAGAGAAGCCCCTGTATATGTAATGCCTAAATTATATATAAGACCTGGTGATAAAATTGTTGAAGTAGGTACTATAATTTCACCATTAATTACAGCAGAATATGAAAAGAATGATGCTGGAGAAATGAGAAATTATAAACTTGAAAAGACAGAAAAGGGGATAACTAAGTTATTAAAAACATCAACATCTATAGTGGATTATCAAGAATCTCCATATATGGTAAGTGATGGTGAGAATTGTAAATATACAGTAACTTTAGAATACTCTGATGGACCTGTAAAACAAGATAATATAGGTGAACAAGTATCTGATAATAAAATAAAAGCAGGCACTTTAACTGCATCTTGTAGTGTTACTGGTCAAAGATATATGTTCTATGGATCAAAAACTTCTAAAGAACATATTTTAACAGATACAATTGATAGTGATTATATAAGATCATTTAAATACACTATTCAAGATCCAAAAGATAATGATAGATTTGAAATACAAATTCAAAAGGGTGATAAACAAATAATATTTGCATATCCTGCTTATTTGAAAGATATAGAAAGTGTATTTTCAAAGAAATTAAATTTAGATGTAACAACTGCTTTCGAAAAACATATAATGAAAGTATATGGTGCAAATAAATTTGAGCCAATTGACTATAAAGTATATATGTTTACAGGAGATATAGCTTTTATAAATAATGATACTTATGTAGTAATAATATAAAAGGAGTGATACACATGACAATTAGAAAAAATGGATCATCAATACCAATACAATTTAAAAGATTATATAAAGGACCATTAGATGTAGATTCTATATTTGAATCAATTCAAGATGCAAATATATATTTAGAATCTGGTACAGCATACCCTGGTCAAAATATAACTATTAGAGAAAATGGTGAATGGAAATTATATATCGTTAACGATAATAATAAATTAGAATCTGTAGAATCATCACATAGTGGTGAAACTCCATCAATACCAGATGATGTATTAAAATCTTTGTCTTGGGAAGAATTATAATAAAAACATATAAATATGGATATTATATAATATCCATATTTATTATTATTTTGTAAAAGGGGATTGAAAATTTATGAAAAAAGAACTAAGATTTATAAGAACACAATTAGATGTATTTAATAATTTAAAAGATAAAGATGATAATGCTTTATACTTTATAGAAGACACTCATCAAATATATAAGGGTTCTAAATTATATTCAAACAATATAAAATTACAAGATAAAATGCCTGAAACAGGTATTGAAGGAAGATTGTATGTAAATAGGGCTAGTGGAAGTACTAAAATTTGGATTAATGGTTTAGGTTGGATAAATGTAGTTCCAGATATATCAAATAAAATTACCGATGATAAGACGATGCATAGTATTGCATCTTCAGAAGCAATCAAAGATTATATTAATGAAAAAATTAAACCCTTAATAGGACAACTTACTACCGATGGTATAGTGCTTCCAGAAAATATAAAATTAGCTGGATTTCCTGGATTTAAATTGGGGGGATTAAAAGAAGGTGACACTTTATACAAAGGAACATCATTAACTGAAATACTTAGAACAATATTTCAGCATCGTATACCTCCTACTTATATAAAACCTCAATTATTTACTAATATAAATGATGAGAATAGATATGTAGAAGCTGGAAGTAAGGTTAAACCTGCATATGAGATTGAATATCAACCTAATGATGGTGGAGACGTAACTGATTACATTTTATATTCAATAGGAAATGATGGATCTAGAAATGAAGTATTGCATAAAAATATGCTAGTTCTATACCCAGCTCCAGAAGAACAGGTTATTGATGGAAAGAGTGCAATATATGAAGCAATGGTATATTATGGATCAGGAGACCCTAAATATGATAATTTAGGTAATGAAGATTTAGTTGGAAGTTTACCTGGATTGGTAAGTACAAAATTCTATTATTTAGGATGTAGAAAAATGTTTGTAGGAAATATGTCGGTATATAATGAAGCTACATCAGATATAGTTAGAGGCTTTAAAAGTGTACTTTTAGGTAAACCGATGGATGAAAGAATAAAAAATAAATATATATGTCATGAATTAAAATTACCTAAAGAAAGTAAAATAGTTATAGCTATCCCTGAAATGGAAGACAATCCACATGATTATAAAGTAACAGTAAGAAGAACTACAGATCAAAAAGACATTCAATCTAAAGTGAGAACTGGATATTTTTCTATAAAAGGTGATAATAATTATAAAGGTGTAGATTATAAAATACTAATGTTTGACAATACTGGAGAAGAAGAGTATTCTTATGATGTATATATTAGTGGTGCAAATTATAATGGAGAATTAACTTACAGTAAATTTGATGATTGCTTTATTTAAAAATATTATAAAAAGAATATGAGTTTATTTTACTCATATTCTTTTTTTTTAATTTAACACTTATATAAAGTATAAAAGGAGAAGGTGGTTATGAATGGTTAATTTTATAAAATGGGTCAAAACTAATTCTAGAAGATATAGTTCATTGCAATCATATGATGATAATACTATATATTTCTTAGAAGATACCAGACTAATTTATAAAGGCAATAGTCTATACACAAGTTCAATTGAATATGTTGAAAAATATCCATATTCAGGAGTAGAAGGTAAACTCTATGTGAATACAAATGATTCAACATTAAAAATTTGGAAAGACAAATGGATAGAAATATCTAAATCTGGAGGACAACTTCCAGAAATAAGTAATTCATTATCAGACGATGATACTGATAATGGTCTTGTTACTGGTGAGGCAATTAAAAAGTACACTAATGATAAAATTTTAAAGATATCAGGCAGTGGAAACGCTGTTGTATCTGAAGACATAAAAGCAATGTTAGACAAACCTTTAGGTGGTATAAATAATGGGGATATAATCAAGAAAGGAACTACACTAACTGATGTTATACGTAGATTCATTCAAAAGAGAATACTTCCAGTTTATACTATGCCATATATAACAAGTTCTGTATATGACAATGTAGTTGAATGCGGGACTCCAGTAACACCAAATTATTATGTCAATTATGTTCATAATGATGGTGGTTATATATCTAAGTATATATTGATTGGTCCTGATGACCATGAAATAATAAATACAAATGGAATCAAACCATATAATGCTCCAAAAGAAATTGTTCCTGAAGGATATAGTTCAAAATATAAAGCAGTATTAACTTATGGTGATGGTCCAATTAAAAAAGATAATCTAGGTAATGATGATGTAAAAGATCACATTAAATCTGGAACATTAACACAAGATTTATATTATATTGGATGTAGAAAGATGTTTTATGGTACAAATAAGACAGATGGTTTAAATTCAAGTATAATAAGACAATTAACTGGTCAATTAATAGATAGTAATTTGAAGTCACAACTTCAATCTCAATTTTCAACTAGAATTAATGTATCAGTAGGTGATAAAAATATTATAATAGCACTTCCTAAAGATGTATTTTATAATTTAAGATTATCTGTAAAATCTGAAGCTTTAAATTTAGATGTTACAAGTGTATTTGAATTAAAAGAAATCAATGTTGAAGGTGCTAATGGTTTTGATAGTAAAAATTATGATGTATATGTCTATACACCTAAGATTCCTTTCGGATCTTCAGATGTATATGATGTTACAATACAAAGATAGGAGATGGTATAAATGGCAAACGTATCAATGCCTCTTCAATATAGAAGATTATATGACGGACCTTTAGATGCAGATACTATATTTGATACAATAGATAAGGCTAAAAACTATGCTAGTTCAGCAACATCTTATTCTGGTCAAATTATATCTGTAAAAGTAGATAATAAGTGGGTTCCATATATTATAGATGAGAACAAAGAATTAAATCTCATTTCAGCTTCAGGTGCTTCCTCAAGCTTAGAATGGGAAGAAATATAATAAAGAAAGAAGGAATCAAACAATGAATAATTTAGTAAAATGGATAAAAACAACATCAACAAAATTTAGCCAATTATCCAACAAAAATGACAATGCAATATATTTCTTAGAAGATACTGCAGAACTTTATAAAGGAAATACATCTTATACAAAATCTGTAGTATTTGTAGATAGTTTCCCTTCAGTTGGTGCTGTAGGTAAATTATATGTAGATAATTCATCACTACAAACAAAAGTTTGGACTGGTAGTGAATGGAAAGAATTAAAAATTTCATCTTCATCAACTACTCCAAGTGGGCATGTAGAAATAGCGGATGCTATATCTGGTAATATGCAAGGTAAAGCTGTATCTGGAGAAGCTGTAAAGAATTATGTATTAGAGCAGTTAAAAACCATAAATACTAAAACCAAGATTTCTAATGAAAGTGGAAACTTAGTAGAAGAAAAATCAGATGGTATATTTGTTGGTAATGTAAAAACAGAACCTAAAGTTAGTAACCCAACTGCAGATGATGTGTTAATTTCTAATACAGATGGATCAATTAAATGCTCAGGCAGACATTTATCAGAATTTGTTTTAGGAACAGATATAACGACTTCAGTTGATGAAACAAATCCTTCTGAACAAAAAATAGTATCAGAAAAAGCATTAATAGGTGCAATGTCATGGATAGAACTTAAATAATTTTATAATATACACTTCTTACACTCGTAAGAAGTGTATTTATTTTTGTAGAACATAATAATAAAATTTATAGTAATGAAAGGAGATATTAGTATGACAAATCTAGTATTTAAAGAAATAACTAATAATGATATAAATTTTACAAAGCCTATTAGAGGTCAGGTTTTATACTGTGTAGATACAGGTAAAACATACTATGATAATGCTAATTTATATCGTATAAATATAACATTAAATACTTTTATTGTAGATACAGAAAGTGATAGAGAGTCACTTTTAAATCCATTAATAAATAAAGTATATATTGTGTTAGGAAGTAAAAAATTATATCAATTTGATGGTAGTATATGGTGTGAAATAAATTATGAACCTCAACTATATCAAGTTGTAAGTACATTAAGTGAATTTGTATCAGGTGTTCTTACTAAAGACGGTAAGTTATATGCTCCAGCATCACTTGCATCTCAAGTATATATGAATGATGGTACAAGATTAGAATCAAATTTAAGTAAATCTCGTATATTATCAGTTACTAGAACCAAACCAGTTTATGTTGAAGCAACTAAAAATAATCAAAGAGTATTTACTATACCATTTCCTATAGTAGACTATGATTTTAAAGAAAATCATATGAGTATTATTTTAAGAAATGAGATATTAGAACCAACTCATTATGTAGTAAACAATGATAAATTAATTCTTAATAAAGAAATTCATGGTTTATTAGCGAATGAACAAATATTATTTATATTCTATTATACAGAGCATATAGATTTAAATGATAATGTTGTATTACACACTAAAAACTATGCAGATAAGAGTATTACAACTGAAAAACTATCTGATAGCATAAGAATAGATTCTTATAATATAATAGAAAATCCAGACAGAATATTCCTTACTGTAGAAGAAAAGAATAAACTTAAAGGGATAGAAGAAAATGCAACATGCTATCATCATCCAGCAACACATCCAGCTTCAATGATAGTTCCAGATGCATTACATGAATTTGTATCTGAAATTGAAAAGAATAAATGGAATGCTAAAGCTGATGCTGATAGTGTTTATACTAAACAACAAACTGATGAAAGAATTAAAAAGGTTGTAGGAGCTGCTCCAGAAGCATTAGATACCTTAAATGAATTAGCAGAAGCTCTTGGAAATGATGAGAACTTTTCAGCTACAATATCTAATGAATTAGGAAAGAAAGTAAATACTACTGATTTTGAAAAATTACAAAATGATGTAAAAACAAAAGTTAATTTAGATGACTATGTAAGAAGCCCTATGTATGGAACACCATCAAGGACTAATAAGAAACATGCTAGTTATTATAATTTAGCTGTAGCAGACCCTAATTTTAAAGAATATATAGATGGAATGCAAGTTATATTAAAAATAGATCAACCTAATATAGGAGATTCATTCTTATCTATAAATAATATGGAAGCAAAACATATTATAACAGTAGAAGGATATCCATTAATTGAAAGTGAATTAAATAGAGATAGTATTTATACATTAAGATTTAATGGAACAACTGGAAATTTTATCTTGCAGGGTAAAGGAGGTGTTAAACTTAGAGATACCTCATCCGAAACTTACTTTGTAGAAAAAGGTCAATCAATTACAAGAGGAGATGTAGTTGATATACAAGATCATAAGGTAATACATTCTGTTCCTAGAGCAAGAGTATTATCAAACTATGAAACTTATGAAGATAAATATAAATCTGAAGGAAATATAGAACTATATAAAATAGATGACGATAGATTTATAATATTCTGGAAATTTAAAAAGAAATTCCAAGTTGAAGTTATTAGTATTAATAATGGATTTATAGAAGTTAGTCCATTAGTTGCTAAGAAACCAGTAGTAATAAGCGAAGATTGTATTAATTTTAAAGTAGATACTATGGAAAATAAACAATATATATTATCATTTAGTGATAGTAAAAATATTGTTAAAACTCAAATAGTTACAGTTAATACAGATTCAACAATAATATTAGGAGATTCATACAGTCAAGATGAAGATCAATTAATAACTAATATTAATATAATTTATACAAAAAATAATAGAGCAATAATAGGATGGAATTACGGAAATAAAACTAGATGCTTATTGATATCAACATTAAATAGTAAGATTAGTGTAATTTCTGGTAGAGATAATGTACAATATCCTTTAGATAATTATTGCTTAATTGACTCAAATAATATATTATTTGTAGCATTTAAAGATCATAATATAGAAGGCTGGGTAATGTCAATATCTGATAATGATTTTGCAAATACTAATATAAGTTCATTAGTATCATCAAAAGATAATGATTATAATACCCCAGTATTAACTCTTATAGGTGAAAGAAAAGTATTAAGTGAATGGACAGATAAAGTTCAAAATAATTTATATAGACAATTTATAGAAATTGACTATAAAGGTAAAATAACTTTTTCTGAACCTAAAACTATAGATACTGAAAACTATAGAATACAATCAAAAATTTTACCATCTCAAAAACTTATATCAGAGGATTTCTTTGTAGCTCCATCTAATATGAACTATAAGATGCCTTCTGTTTCAGGTGGTAAAGGAGATAAATGTATTAAAATAACAGTTACTGAAATGAATTTTAGTGAAAATAAATGTACTATAGTGGATACTCATAGTAGCATTACAAAAGTAACTGCAGATAATTTAGCATATGATATGATAGGAAACCATATGATATTAGCTTACAATACAAAGACTATAAAAACAGATGACACTCATTTGTATTTTGCAGTTGCAGATGTAAGAAAAATACCTTATGGTGTTGCTATGTCAAATGCTATAGAAAATGAATTAGTAACAATTTCAAAATGGTAAAAGAGTGGTTTAAAACCACTCTTTTATTTTTTATTCGCTAAACTATAAGATAATAAATATTATATTTTAGGAGGAATAGATTATGTATTTAAGAAAGAAAATTTGTGAAGTAACTGGAAGAATAGAAAGTGAAGTATTATTTTTTAATAATAGAGAAATAACAGAAAGAAAATTTATGGATAGTGCTAAACATCCAGTAATTGTAGAAAAATTATCATATAAATATAAGTCATTAGAGATTAATAAACCTGTAAAACTTGAAAGAATAATAAGAGAATCAAATGCAGGAGATGCTGATGTTATTTGGATAATTTATGATGAATTTAAAAATGAAATATTCAGAAAAGTATCAATATTTAAACCTGAAGTTGAGTTTGTAAATTTATGTGGTAACATTTATCATTATTCAGTAAATGATGGTACTGAAATAATTATAGGATATGATAATAACCAAAAAATAGAATTTATATATTTTGTAAAAAGTAAAATAGATTATAGTTTAGATAAATTATATAATTCTAGATTTAAAAAGAAAATATATAAATATGATGAGCAAAATAATATTCAAATAATATATAATACAGATTTAAACCCTTTAGTTGAGTATGAATATGATACAGACAATCGATTAGTAAAAAGTATTGAATATACAGGTTGTGGTGAATATAAATCTAGCAGTATTCATTATAAGTATGATTATGTTGAGATATCAAATGAAGAAGCATTAAAATATTTAAATGAATAATATAAAAAGGATAGTTTAAATACTATCCTTTTATTAATCTCTCAACTATTAAATAATAATATTTAGGAGGAGCGAAATGAATATATTAAAAACTGTTAGAAATAAAGAAAACAAAATAGTACTAAAACAATTATTTGATAAAGATGGAATATTATTAGTGACTAAAAAAGGAGATAATACTACTACATGTTATTATGGAGAAAATGGATCATTAGATTTTGAAACTATAAAAAACAAAGATGTAACTAAAACTGTAGTATATTATTATGATGATTTTGGAAATAAAGTGTATTCAAATACATGCAATTCCGGTCAATTAAAAGACTTAGATATTGATTACAGCAGATATGAGAATAGTTTAAGACTAACTACAGATAATACGGAATTATTTTATAGATATAATAGTTTAAATAAAATATCATATTTAAAAAATTGTAAAACTAAATATGAACAATGGAATATATATGATAAAGATGGATATTTACTTTCAATGAATGATTCAAATGATTTATCTGAGAATTATGAATATGATAAAGACCATCAATTAATTAAATTTACTCGTAGATTAAGAAAAGATCAATATTATATAGAAGAATATAAATATGATGAAGATAAACTAATTGAATATACAAGTAAGTCAAATAAAAAAGAAGATAAATTTAAAATATCTTATAAAACAACTAATAAAACTGAAATTTAAGAGATAACTTATTAAGTTATCTCTTTTTACATACACCTTAACTTTATAATAAGAGGTGATAATATGATAAACCCAATAATAAGAAAATCAAAAGAACAAATGATTTATAATTTAAATATGAAAAATGAGGTTTCTAGAGGAACTTTAATAGAGATACATTTACAAGATTTACATTTTGGAGCTCTAGATCCAGAATATCAATATAATATATTAAAAGAACAAATTTTAGATAAAATAGAAGATATACCATTTGATATATTTTCTATAAATGGTGATTTATATCATCATAAATATATGGCAAATTCAAAAGTGGTAATGTATGTAACCATGTTTGTAGATGAAGTTATAAGAATATGTAGAAGAAAAAATGCTACATTTGTTATGATAGCAGGAACAAGAGACCATGACGCAGGTCAATTAAATCTATTTTATCATTATCTAAATGATAAAACTGTAGATATTAGAATAGTAGAACAAGTAAAATTTGAATATATAAAAGGAGCAAAAATATTATGTATACCTGAATTATATGGAATGGGAGAAGATTATTACAATCAATTTCTTAATGATTCAGTATATGATAGTGTATTTATGCATGGAGCAATAGAAGGAGCTATATACTCTACTGAAAAACCAACTTTAAATGGAGATAAAGCACCCACATTTACAATGGATGATTTCAGATTATGCGCAGGACCGATTATATCAGGTCATGTTCATGTAGCTGGATGTTTTAATAAATATTTTTATTATGGAGGTTCTCCTCTAAGATGGCAATTTGGAGAAGAGCAAGAGAAAGGATTTCTAATTGTATTACATAATTTAGATAACCATCAACATTATGTACATTTAGAGCCAGTTAAATCATTTAGATATGATACAATTAATTTAGATGCAATGTTATTACAAGACCCTAAAGTTGTAATAAATTACGTCAATCAACTTCAAGCTCAGGGTATTGATTATATAAGAATAGATTTTTCTGAGAATTATACCGATGTGGAAATTGCTAAAATCGAAATATTAAAATCTTATTATAAGATGAACAACAGGGTAAAGATAAAATATGATAATACAAAAAATAAAGAAATATTAAAAGCAAATCAAGATACTCTTGAAAAATATAAAGAGTTTGATTATGTATTAGACAAAAATTTAAGTCCATTTGAAATATTATGTAGATATATTAATGATAAAAAACAATGTAAATACATTACTGTGGACGAATTAAAAAATTTATTAAAAGATGAATAGGAGAGATTAAAATGACAAATTTATCAGAAAGTTTAAAATCAAATAAATACCTTCCAGATTATAAGGAAGTAACTCAAGAAAATGTAAAATGCGTATTACTTAGAGCTTATGGTAGTGTATCAAAAGAAATTCCAAGTAATACTGAAAATATACAATTAGCGTTTGATAATAAAATGAATATTACTTTAACTCCAACCCAAATGGAAGCTAGAGGAAATAATAAATACTTCTATATACCATATGATGAAATAGATACATGTGAATCGATTAAATTATATTTTAAGCAAATGTATCTTAACATAATTCGTAATTCAGATTATAGCAGTAATGCAGATGGTAAAATAGAATTAGTAATTATGAAATTAGGAAAATAATATGTGTAGAATAGTGATACTATATCACTATTCTATTAAATTAATTTTAAAGGAGAAATATAATGATTAGAATAAAGAAAATAAGAGAACTTTTACTAAAAGAAGGATTTGCTAAAATTATAAATAATGATCAATATGAACAAGGACATTGGATTGTACTTATAAAATCAAATCGTATAATAGTAGAAAGAAAGAGTCTTAATCCAAAAACTAAATATAAAGAAATATTTAAATATAATGAATTAAGTAAATTTTTTAATACCATAAAAGATAGAGAGAAGATTTATAAAGATTTACTTAGAAGATCTATAATAGAAAATAATATAAAACATAAAGTTCAAATGTATGGAGGGCTAGATAATGAGAGATAGAGATAAAAATAGAATAATAAAAGAAGCAATATACAGTAATGGTCTATGTAAAGAATACCTAATTAATGGTAAAAAATTTAAAAATGACATATATAGTTATAAAGGATTTAATATTGAAGTATCAATTTTATTAGAATCAAATCAAACTATGTATACGGTTAGATCTACACGTGAAAATTGTAATTTTTCAAATCTTGCACCAATTCATCATAAATTAAATAAGATTTTAAGTTTTATAAATTCATTAAAATCTATAGATGAGCATATAGGAGAATTTCATAAAAAGTATAAAGGTGATTGTACTAAATTACCATCAATATACGCATGGAGGAAATAATAAAATGAGTAAAATTAAAGAAGTAAGAGAGTTTTTAATAAAAGAGGGATTTAAAACTGAAGATAACAGACTTTATACTGATTCATTTGCTTCAGTTAGATTAGAGTCAAATCAAATAATTTTTAATAATCCACTATTAAGAATTAATTTTTTTAAACCAACAAAATTAAATAAATTATATGATTTTATAATAAATAGAGAAAAAATATTTGAAGGTCATACTAAATCATTTCTTATGATTAATAAATTATTTTTTGCACATAACATTACAAGTTGTCTATATCAAAATCATATTATAAAAAATAATTCTGAAAATAATTTTGAAAAAATAAATGAATTAAATTCTATAATAAAGGGGATTATAAATAATGAGTAAAATTAAAGAAGTAAGAGAGTTTTTAATAAAAGAAGGATTTATAAGTGGTAATAACAGAGATTATCGCAGTAAAATTTATAGAATATCATTAGAGTCAAATCAAATCAAATTTTGTCATATTTGTTTATTAGGATTAAATCCTCGTTCATTCAAATATGATGAACTTGACAAATTTTATAAATTTGTATCAAATAGAGAAAAAATATATGAAAAATTTTATATTAAGCAGAGAGAAGAATATGTAAAAGAAATGATTACATTTGCAGGACCTTTGCTTAAGTTATTTATAGAATGTGGAGGAGATAAAAATGAGTAAAGTTAAAGAAGTAAGAGAGTTTTTATTAAAAGAAGGATTTACAAGTGATGATAAAAGAGAATATAGATCTAAAGACTTATCAATATCATTAGAGTCAAATCAGATATTTTATTTTGATATGTGTTTATTTGGATTAGATATTAAACATTTTAGTTATGATAAATTAGATAGATTCTATAAGGTTATAAAAAATAGAGAAACTTATCATAATGATTTTGCTAAAACTACACAAGAAGCATTTTTACAAAACGTTAGAAGCCAATTTGATGAAATGATAAGAACATTTTCAAAACCATCCCATTAATTATAAGGAAAGCATATGCTTTCCTTATTTTCTTTAATATATAATTATATCCAAGTTTACCTATATTCATTCAATTAAGAATTTATGTAAATATTTTTTTATAATCATACAAACATAAAAATATAAAAAAGAATGTAAGATAAAATTAATATATAGAGATTAAGGTAGGGGATTATAATGAATATAGAGAGAAGACAAAAGTATAAAGGCTCACACAAGATAGCCAATACTAGTAGAAAAATTGATGTACAATTTGATTTAACTACATTAAATTTAATGTGTAGTTATGTAATATCTGAAAATAGGAATATAAGAAGGTCTCATTTAATTAATTTAAGAAACTTATTTGAAATAATGGATATGGGAGTATTTCAAAATGATATAGAAAAAATGAAAAGAATAGACTTTATTAAAAAAGGTTTGGAAGCAAGATTAGTTTCAAATCTTAAAAATAAAGATATAATATTAAAGTTTATAAATGGTTCTTTAATTGATGATGATGTAATTGATCCAAAGAATTTTAATACATTATCAAATGAAGAATTAACATGGATGGATACAACAGTATCTGAATGTTTAAAATATTCATTTATTTACAATGATGTAGATAAAATGATAGATATATGTACAAGATTTAAAGCGGCTGATTATAGAAATAGAGCTTCTATAGTTGCTGAATTTGAAACATTTGTTACAGAAATACAAACTAAATTCAGAAGAGTAAAAGCTGAATCTATACAAGAAACATCATTTACTCTTAAAGATGGAATGTATGATGAATTAATGTCAGACATATATGATAACTTAACTAACCCATCTAATATACTTACTTCAGGAATGCAAGGAATGAATGAATTATTAGGTGGAGGTTTCTTTAGTGGAAGAGTTTATATGCTATTAGGTTTAACAGGGGTAGGTAAATCTCTAACTCTATTAAATTTAGCGGCTCAAATAAAGAAATATAATAAAAATTATATTCCAAAAGACCCAACAAAAAGACCAGCTATATTATACATGACAATGGAAAATACAGTTAAAGAAACTGTAGATAGATTGTTTACAATAGCAACTGGAAAAAATATGACTGATGTATCTAAAGAAGACGCAATCAGAATGTTAAAAGAAGATGGTGAATTATATTTAACTGATGATTCTCCTGTAGATATATTAATCAAATTCGTACCCGATAGATCAGTAGACACAGGATACTTATATACAATGGTTGAAGACTATGAAGATGAAGGTTATGAAATTATATGTCTTATTCAGGACCATATAAAAAGAATACGTTCATGTTATCCGCAACCTGATATAAGACTAGAATTAGGAGCAGTAGTAAATGAATTTAAAACATTCTCTGCTATCAAAGATATACCAGTTATAACCAACTCTCACTTAAATAGAGATGCGGCTAGAACTGTAGATGAGGGAGCAAGAGCAAGTAAAGCAGATTTAACTAGAATGCTTGGAAGAGCTAATATAGGTGAGTCAATGCTTATGCTAGATAACTTAGACTGTTCATTCATAATAAACGTTGAATATGATGCACAAGGTCGTAAGTATATGGCATTTAAAAGAATTAAGATTAGATATAAAGCTTCTTCAAGAGATTATATATGTCAACCTTTTGAAGAACTTAATGAAATCAAATTGGTAGATGACTTTAGTTTACCAGTACCAGTATTTAGAGAGAGTTTACAACCAACACCTGATGAGGTTGAACTTTATAATACAGGAATGCCTAAGAATAAATCTAAATATCAAAACAATGTAAAAGATTTAGATGATATATTAGGAACTCCAATAGAAGAAGAAAACTTATTCCAATCTTCAAGATATACTATGTCAAATAGTAGTAATGAAGAAGAGCAAGATATGTCTGCTATTCCTATGGCAGTAGGTATAAGAAGTGAAGCAGTTATAGCTCCACCAACTTGTAAATTAGGAAATGTTATACCTTTAAGAAAGGTAATACAAAGAACAAGACCAAGAAGATAGTAAACCTTTCGGTTTACTATTCTTTTTTATTTTTTACAACAGTAAAAACACTAAAGTAATCTAAAAAATAGAGACATATTATATATATGTATTAAAGATTATAATACAAATAATTTAAATTAAGTGAGGTATAAAACTATGAAAAATTTATTTGAAACTGGAGTAAAAACTTTTGATGAGAACGCTGGAGAATTAAGATGTGGAGTTTATACATTTATGGGAATTTCAGAATTACACAATATAATGTTGAACTTTACTAATTCAATTCAAAAAACTTACAGATATGATAAAGAAAAAAGAGCAGAAGCAATCTTATACATTACACATGAATTAACTTTAAATGAAATGGATGATAAACTTAACATGATAACTTATAATCATGATATAAGACATTCAAAAATTGATGGAGAAAGATTAGTAAAATATGTTTCACATAATGAGCTAACAGATAAAACATTTAATCCTGAATTAATATTACAATATTATGTAGACAAAAGAGACTTAAAGAACTGTATAATAGATAATATTAATTTTTCAAAATTTGATATAAGATATATATTTGTAGATAATGTTAGAGATATAGAAACTATAGAATGGCTACATGATTTAGCTATAAAACACAATATAATTATATTTAACGGGGTTAAATTAAAAAGACATATTATAGATGCTAACAATATGTATAACTTATTTGAATATAGCAGATATAATATTGATTTAGACCCACATATGATATCAATACCAAATGGAATATATATAATGAATATTGAAGATGAACTTAAAAAAGAAAATGAAATTATTCCAGAAACAAATTTAGTATTTAAAACATTAAAAACTAGAAATGAAAATGCAAGTATATATTTTAAATGTAAATGGGATAAAGAAGGACACAGATTTATTAATGAATAAAAAATAAGAGTAAGCTTTTGCTTACTCTTTTTATTTTTTGTTTCTATTGTTTATTAATGTATCATGCTCGCTATTATATATCCATGATAACACTTGATTTAGAGTTTCTATTTTTAACATTTTAACAGTTTTAAAATCAAATTCTTTACAACTGCATATATTATTCAATGCAGTTATTATAAAGAATAATTCAGTTGAACCATAAATATCATATGCTAATAATTTTGGCTTATATAAATATCTATAGTATTCTTCGTCACTAAATTTAACATTGATAGTTAAATCCTCTAAATCTTCTAAATATTCATTTATTAGATTATATGAGGTCATACTATCAATTTTATTTATTTTTTCAAATAATGATAAATTACTATATGATATTGTATCAGAACAGTCTTTAAATTCTTCTATTGTACTTGTATATTGAGGTTTCATTATTCATACCACCTTCCACATATTTGACAGTTATTTTGGTCTCCACCACAGAATGTAACTAAAAATTTAGTTCCCTTTTTACCTTCATCCCAATTATCGTAACCCATATAAACCAATGGTATATATAATTCTAAATAATTGGTTTGATTGCATTTTGACATATCTAAATTTGAACTATCTTTATTCATAATATTATTATACATATCTTTTCTTGGTATATCTATATTTGGACATAACGAAGGAATTGCACATTTTACTTTCGTATCATAATGAAAATCCTCTAATGTATATACCATTTCAGTATACCTATTATCTTCTAAATAGTCATTTTTCATTTTTAATTTCCTCCTAACTATAAAGTAAATATATTAATGAAATGTTAAAGGAGAAAAGATATGAAAGCAGATATAATATACCAACTTATAAACGAGATAGGATTGTCCATAAATGCGAACAATCAAATTTTTGACCAAGATTTTAGAACACCTTTATTTTTTGAAGGTAAAGCATTAAAATATTCTTTTACAGAAAGAATAAATCTAAACAGAAATACAGACTATTTATTTAATCCATTAACTAATAAAAAGTTAATGAATCATTTATTTAGTTACTACAAAGACAAAATGAATAACGTGTATGGAAAAGATTATAATATTGATTACTTAGTTCAGGACCCAACAAATCCTGCAAGGAAAGCAATAAATTTAAAATCAGAAAATAAAATATACAAAACAAAATATTATTACAATGATTCATTAAGATATATAGACATTATATTAACTTTAGGAGGATATAATGTAGACTTAACTGAATTTGATAATGAATTTATAAATAATAAAAGGGTGATGTAAATGTCTTTTGTATTCACTAAAGAACAAAACGATATAATTAATGCAGGTGTAAACTGGTTTAGACATGGTTCAGACCAAGTATTCCAATTAGCTGGATATGCTGGAACTGGTAAATCAGTTGTACTTAATGCAATATTAGAAAGATTAGGACTTCCATTAGAAAGAGTTGCTCCTATGGCATACATAGGTCAAGCGGCTATTGTAATGAGAACTAAAGGATTAATAAATGCCAAGACTATACATTCTTGGCTTTTTAACCCGACAATTGATATATTAACAGATAAAAATGGAAACCAATTACAAGATACTTATTTTAATAAACCTAAAATGGGTTTAGGATTTGAACCTAAACCATTGATGGGTAAAGATTTAATGATAATTGATGAAGCACCTACTGTACCTGATTCTCTTAAATATGAAATTGAGAGTAGAGGAATAAAAATAATAGCGGCAGGTGATTTAGGGCAATTACCACCTGTAACAGGTAAGCCTGCTTACTTAGTAGACGGTGAAATTCATTATTTAACACAAATTATGAGACAAAAATTAGATTCAGGATTATTATACTTAGCAACAAGAGCAAGACAAGGATTACCAATACAAGAGGGATATTATGGTGATGTATTAGTAATTAATGAAGATGAGTTGACTGATACAATGGTATTTAATTCTGATGTAGTATTATGTGCAAGAAATGCAACAAGAGATTATATTAATAATAGAGTCCGTAGAGATATGCTAGGAATAGCTTCAGATTTACCAGTGTGTGGAGAAAAAATGGTATGTAGAAAAAACAATTGGAACATAGAAGTTGACGGAATAAGCTTAGCTAATGGACTTATGGGAAGAGTAGTAAATAGCCCAGGAGTAGATGGATATGATGGTAATTCAAAATCATTTAAAATCGATTTTCAACCAAATATGTTAAATTCATATTTTAGTAAAATCGCATGTGATTATAATTATCTTATAGCTCCTCATGAAAAGAAACAAATGCTTAAAAATAGTAAGTATAGTTATGGAGAAAAATTTGAGTATGCTTATGCAATTACTACACATATGTCGCAAGGAGGTCAGTTCCATAAAGGTGTATATATAGAAGAATTTTTAAATAAAGAAATTCAAAATAATCTAAATTATACTGGAATTACTAGATTTAGTGACGCTATGATATATGTAAAGAAAAAGCGTAGATATTATTAATATATAAAATGCTAAACATAATAATAAGTATATATTATATTTATGAAGTACAGATATGATTGTACTTCATAAATTTTTAAAATAAAAGGAGATTTAAAATGAGCGAACAAAAATTAATAAATCCAATTAAAAGATTAACACCTGAAGAAAGGGAGTTAGCAAAAAGACAAAGACAAGCTGCTATAATAAAAGCAGAACAAGAAAAGACACAAAGAGAAGCAGAAGAAAGACAATATGTTGTATTATATTATGCAACAGATTTTGAAAGTCCAAACAAAGAAGAAATAAAATCTTTTGAGGTTGTGACAGGAAGAAAAGAAACTTATGAATTTATAAAAGGTATGATAGATGCCTTAGATATACATGAATCAAAAGTATTGGTTGGAGGAGTAAGCTATGAAAAAGCAGCTTCTGTATACCAATTTATGAAACATGTATCACAATTCTTTGATGATGCATTTGATATTGAAGACTACAATATTGGAGATGCAGAATAATAATATTTAAAATTTAAGGAGGGGATGGCTATGGCTAGACCAAACAATAAGAAAAAACAACAAGCTAACGATTATTTTACACAAAATATTAAGAAATTTGGAGAAAACTTTTTAGCGTCTAAGACTGCTAAAAATATTGAATTTGATGCTCCAAGAATATTTAGAGATATGGCAAGAGGAATTTTAGATGTTGCAAAATATGGACATTATTTCTACGATAGTCAATTCATGAACTCTCTAATAACAACAGCTCAAGTTCAGTATAGTTTAAATTATACTGCCGCAGATGCTCTATCTTTTAAGATAAACTATTGTGGTTGTAATAACATACAAATAAATAATGAGTATATATCTGCACAGAATTTTTATAAGATGAAAGCTGATGCATACTTAATAATAATAAATGGACTGGTTACAGTAGTGAATACAGGGGATATTAATTATCTATACGTTATAGCTAATCAATTGATTCCTTATAAGTATTCAATATAGAAAGGAGATATTAAAATGACATTAAATCAAATTAAATATTTAAGAGATGATTTGTATGGTACTAAAGATTTATTTATCTTTTGTTCAGATGCAATATTCTATGACGGAAGCAGAACAGGTTCTGCTTTAGTCTGGGATGATGAACATGAAATAGTACATGCAGTAAGAATAAGTCAAGACTACAGAAGTAGCAGAAGTAACCCTGTAGATATACGTTCAGTTGATTATAGTATAATTGAATTTGTATCTATAAATATGACACAAGATGATTCAGATAAATTCTTAGATAAACTTGTAAGTCAAGGAAAACTTACAAGTGATAAGAAGGATCAAATCATAGAAACATTAAAAGACTTAATAACTTATAAACCAAGCTAAAATAAAATATTACAATTAATACAACAAATAATTAATTATAATATTTTACTTACTAAACTAAATTATAAGCATATATTATAAAAGTGTAATAATAGATTATATTATTAACAAAATAAAAATAATAATATTTAATAATAGGAGGTATTCACAATGATGAATATGAATAATAACCAAGGAATGTACAATAATTTTGGAGGTATGATGCCACCAGCTAATCCAGGAATGAATTATGGAAATCAAAAACCTTTAAAAGTTAACCCAATATTAAAACCTGAAGAAATGGAAAAGTTAAAAAGAAACTCAGCTAAGTTTTCACTAAACTTATCAGAGCATGAAGCACTTAGTGCTATATGTCCTCACAGAGACCAAAACGGACAAGTAGTATTAATACAAAATCAAGATGGAAGTCAAACTTGTCCAATATGTGGAGAAACATTTAATCTAATAGATGCAAATCCAGAAACAATACAAAGAACAATTGATAATGCAGTATCTGTATTACAAACAATAAAAGTATTGTTCTTAGATATAGCACCTAACACAGCTAGAGAATACTTTACTTTAATAGCATTATTAAAGAAAGCTCCAAACCTATATAGCATGGGAATGGCTAACTGGAATCAACATGAGTCTGCAACAACAATGAACCAAAATTACATGAACTCATCATTCAATGCATTAGCTGCATTAACAGGTGGTGGATTTATGCCACAACAACCATATGGAATGGGTATGCAACAACCTTACGGTATGCAACAACCTTACGGTATGCAACAACCTTACGGTGCAAACATGCAACAACAACCATATGGAATGCCACAACAACCAGCAATGTATGGTAATGGAATGCAACAACAACCAAACGGTTTTTATGCACAACAAAACAATCAAGGTGCTCAACCACAAAATCAACAAGCACCAGTAAATAACCAACCACAAAACAATCAACAAACTGCAGACCAAAAAGTAAAAGTAAACAAACAATGGAATGTTTAAAATAATTAAACTAAAACTAGAGTATGAGATTTTTCTCATACTCTATTTTATTTGATTAAAAGATTTTTTATAAAATTTATATGTTCCGTAATATTTTATAATACTTATAACTAATTAGTAATAATGAAAATGGGAGTGATTACGAATGAACAAAAAACAAATGCAACAAAATATAGAAGACTATGAGAAACAGATAAAGACAATTAATGAATTTGTCACAGCAGTTAGACAAATACCTGGAAACTTCATAGGTCCTCTAGGTAATCAAGGATTTTTAAACATGTTTAGGGAGGTATATCAAAACTCAATTGATGAGATGATTAAAAAAATGTCTCCTTGTAACCATGTAAATGTAACATACGACGAAAGAACAAATACTGCAACTGTAGAAGATAATGGAAGAGGTATACCATTTAATTCAATGATAAGAATATATACTGATGAATATACATCATCAAACTATACAAAGAAAAAAGGTGAATATTCAAGTGGATTACATGGATTAGGTGCTAAAGTAACAAATGCGTTATCTACTATATTTACAGTAGAGTCTTATATATTAGGTGAAGCAAGAAGAGTAGAGTTCCATGAGGGAAGACCTTGGGAACAAGGAGTTATAAAGATACCTAATAAAAATAATAAACAAGGAACAATAGTATCATTCAGACCTTCATATGAAGTAATGGGTGAGATTACATCAACAGTATCAGATGTGTTAAGCTTAGTAAAAATGATATTATTTTTAACAGATATAGGTAGTTCAGTTACCTTTACAGGTATATATAAAGATGGTAAAACTTATACAGAAGAAATAGTTAATGAAGATAAATTAATATCTTATTTAATATTACAAACTACAACACCATTAATAGAACCTATATTAATATCACATGATACAGGAGAAATGAAAGCAGAAATAGCATTTACTTTCGATTCTAGCAATATTTCAGAAGAAAAGGTTATCGGATTCGCTAACCTATGTCCAACAGTAAACAGTAGTACACATATAGTAGGCTTCATAGATGGAGTATCAAGATTCTTTAGAGACTATATGAATAAGGTATTCTTATCTGGTAGTAAAAAGAAGAATAAATTAATAGTATGTACTAATGATGTAAAAGCAGGTTTAATAGGAATAGTATCAGCATTCCACATAAAACCAAACTTTACAGGACAAGCAAAAGAAATTTTATCCAATCAAGATTTATATTATTTTGTAAGAGATCTAACAGGAACTGCATTAGACGAGTGGTCTAAAGCAAACCCAAGACCTTTACAGAAGTTATGTAAATACTTTAAGGACATTGCAGAAGTCAGAGTGAAATCAGATGAAGAGAAAATTAAAATTTCAGATAAATGTAATTCATCTTCATTAAATGGTGGTCTACCTAAGAAATTTATAGCTCCAATACTATTATCAAAAAGAGTTCCAGGACTTGAATTTGTTATAGTTGAAGGAGATTCTGCTGGTGGATCAGCAAAAAATAGTAGAAACAAAAATCTACAAGGAATCCTTCCAATCAAAGGTAAAATACCAAATGCTTTAACTACTAAAAGAGCTAAATTTTTAGGCAATGATGAAGTAAAAGCTATTATAAATATTACTGGAGGAGGATATGGAAAGGATTTTGATTTAACTAAAGTTCCATGGGAGAAAATTATATTCATGCCTGATGCTGACCCAGATGGTGCACATATAGCTACACTATTATTAAAATTAGTAATGACTTATATGAGACCATTAATAGAAGCAGGAAGAGTATATAAAGCAGTTCCTCCATTATATGGACTAAAGGGTAAAAAGAAAAATGAATATTTTACAACAAGAATGGATTGGGTTGCTTTCTTACAAGAAAGTTTTACTCGTGAAAATACTATAGGAACAGTTAGAGGTAATGCTTTAACTAAAAACGAAATATTAAGTATACTATATAATAATATAGACTATACTTATGAAGTAGATACCATAGCAAATAGATATTCAGTAGACCCATTGCTTTTAGAACTAGTTGTAGTTAATCGTAATTTAAGTTTTAATGATTTATATAAAGTATTAAAATCGCATTACAGATTTATAGAACTAGAAAATATAAATGGAACAATTGTAATCAAAGGATTAGCAGGAGAAAAATATCAAACTTTATTCTTAAATGATAAACTAGATTATGATTTAGCTGAAATTAAGAAGTTGATTGATAAAGCTGATAAACTGCATTACAATATAAATGGAGAAACAAGATCATTATATGAACTAATGAAAATGTTTGAAAACTCTGCACCTAAGAATAAAATAAGATATAAAGGTTTAGGTGAAATGGATCCATCACAATTAGCAGAATCAACATTGTTACCAAACTCAGGAAGAACTTTAATAAGATATACTGTTGAGTCAGCTCAAAAAGAAATTGATATGATAAGATTTCTTGAAGACAATAAGCAAGAACTTATAAAAGATATGGTAGCAACTAGAAATGATTTATTAGGATAGGGTAGAGTTTTAACTCTTACCCTTTCCATAACAAAATAGTAGAGGTGATTAAAAATGAAAAAACAAAGAAAAGAAATACCAGATATTATAATAAACCAAAACATGCTACAACAATATAAAGATGATATAAAAGTGTATGCAATGTATGTAAATAGAATAAGAATGATACCATCAATAAAAGATGGATTAAAATTTATACACAGAAGAATTGTATTCTGTACTTATAAATATGAAAGAGCAATCAATACATCAGTTAAGTCATCAGCGATAGTTGGAACTGTAATGAAAAGAGTACATCCACATGGTGATTCTTCAATATATGATGCAATGAGACCGTTAACAAACTGGTTTGAAATAAATATGCCACTATTAGAAGGTTCTGGAAACTGGGGTAACTTCCAAGGTGATACAGCAGCCGCTCAAAGATATACAGAGAGTAAATTATCAGAATTTTGTTTAGATACAGTAATATCTGAATTAAAAGATGATGAGAATGTTGTAGATTGGACTGAAACTTATGATGGAAAAGGTGTAGAACCTGATTCGCTTCCAGTAGCATTACCTTTATTACTTATAAATGGTGGATTTGGTATAGGATATGGAATAAAAGTAGAAATACCAAGACATAATATAACAGAAGTAATAGATGCAACTTTAAATCTAATACAAAATCCAAACGCTCCAGTATTCTTAATACCTGATCAATGTATGCCATGCGAAATTATAGAATCCGATTTTAAAGGAATATGTAATAAAGGTAATGGTAGATTTACAGTAAGAGGTATTATAGAAACAGGAGAATTTGATGGTTATCCAGCATTATTTATAAAATCATGTCCAGACTTAGTATTCTTAAATTCAATAACTGATAAGATTGAACAAATGCATGCTGATAAGAAACTTCCTCAAGTAATGCGTACTCATGAAAATTCATCAGATGGTCAAATGGAGTACATCATAATGCTTAGAAAGGGAAGTGATCCTAATTACGTTAAAGAAATAATATATAAAAATACAGCAATGCAAAAAACATTTAATGTAAACTTTGAAGTTTTAGACAATGCAAACCCACTAAGAATGTCATATAAATCATATATACAAAGTTTTATTTTAAACAGACAAATGACAAAGTTTAGATTATATTGTAACAAACTTCAAAAAGTTCAAACTAAGCTTCATAAAATTGAAACTTATATTCAAGTATTACAATCAGGCGAAATCGATAATATCATAGATGTAATCAAACGTCAAAATGAAATTAATGATGATGAACTAATAGAATACCTAATAAATAAACTTGGCTTTACAGATGTTCAAGTTAAATTTATTGTAGACGCTAATATAAAACAATTATCAAAAGGGTATCTTTCTAAATATATTGAAGATGCCGTTTCATTAAGACAAATGAGAGATGAATATATGAATAAAATAACTAATGAAAACGTTATAATGCAAGAGATTGTAGACGAGTTATTATTCTATAGACAAAAATATGGTAAACCTAGAATGGCAAAGGTTATAAGTAAAGCTGAAGTAAATGATATACCACAAGGTGAATTTAAAATAGTTGTTACTTATAATAACTTCATAAAGAAAGTTCCTGTTAATGATACAATAGGAAGCTTTAAAGATGATGAACCTAAGTTTATTATAAGAGTTCAAAATACTGAAAATATACTTTTATTTGATGAGAATGGAAAAGTATTTAAGCTACCAGTTCATAAAATACCTGTATCTGTAAGAAACAGTAATGGTACAGATATAAGAACAATAGTAAAAAGATTAACATCAAATATTTGTGCGGTATTGTATGAACCAAAGCTTAAAGAGCTAAGTGAGAAACAAAGAAAATACTTTATAACAGTTCTTACTAAAGGAGGAAACATAAAGAAATTAGATATAGATGATTTCCTAGCAGTGCCTCCAAGTGGAATAATATATATTAAACTAGATCCAAATGATATAGTTAATACTGTATTACCAATAGCATTTGATTTAGATATAATAGTATATAGTAAAAATAAAGCATTAAGAATGAACTTAAATGAAGTACCACATCAAAAGAGAAATACAAAAGGTATGAGAGCTATGATAGAACCTGAAGTTGATGGATTATCAATAGTATATCCTGATACTACAGACATAGTAGTTATTACTGAGAATGGTTATATTAATAGATTTAGTGTATTAGCTTTACCTAATATAGGAAGAAACAAAGCTGGTAGTAAAGTAATTAATATAGGAAAGACTGATTCTATTAAATGTATATTTGGTCTACGTGATATTGATGGACTAAGAATAGTAACAAGAAACGATAGATTTGATATACCAGTAAATACATTAGAACCAGGAAGTAGTGTTAGCAAAGGTAAGAAAGTAATACCTATGAAAAATGATAACATTATTCATTGCCAAGTAATAAAACAACAATAATATGAATACAGAGTAGATTAGTCTACTCTGTTTTATTTTTTATTAATTAAACATTAAAATAATTAAATTATAGGAGGTATTCATAATGCTATATGAATGTACAAACTTAAAAGAAACAATCGATAATATGACATCACATTTGGTGAAAGATTTTAAAGAAAAGACTAATATGAATATAAATTTAGCAGTGGTCTTAGCAAGTAATGATGGACCATCAAGAATATATGTAAATAATAAAAATGCCATAGCTAAAAAGGTAGGAATCAATACAATTGAGTATGAATTTTCAGATGGATTTACAAATGGGGAAATAATAAGTAAAATAAAATCATTGAAAGATGATGATAGTATAAATGGTATATTACTTCAATCTCCAGTATTTGATTATTTAGATGAAGATAAAATAATTAGTTATATTCCAAAATTTAAAGATGTAGATGGATTAACTGATGCAAATATAAGTGCTTTACATAAAGCTAAAACTGATATGAATGAATGTATAGTTCCATGTACTGCACTTGGAGTTTCTTTATTAGTTGATCAATATTTTACATGTGAAGGAGAAGACTGTAATATTGATAAAAATATAGTAATAGTGGGAAGAGGAAAATTAACTGGAAACCCATTAGAAAAAGTATTAAGAAATTGTGGCTATAATGTTACTGTACTACACAGTAAAACTTCATTAGAAAATAAACTTAAATACTTTAATAATGCAGACCTTATTATTACTGCAACTGGTTCAGATAATGCAGTAATAACTAAAGATATGATTAAAGGTAAAAAGGTTATAATCGATGCTGGAATAAGATTTAAAGATGGTAAAGTTTTAGGAGATTGCAGTAGAGATTTATATAACGACCAAGATATAACTGTAACTAGAACTCCAAAAGGAACTGCTCAATTAACATTATCATGCCTTATGCTTAATACTGCTATATGTGCATATAAACAGCATAATCTAGATATAGAAGTAAATAGAGTTTTAGATGACATACTTGTAAACGTAGCATTAATGGAATAGAGTGATTTTTTCACTCTATTCTTTTTTGTTACTATACGATATTTCAGAGATATATCATATATATGAATAATAATAATAGGAGTGATGATTTATGTTAATCAAAAACAAAAAAGTAAGAACTATAGGAAAGGTATTCTTAGTAGGAATAACTGTATTTGCAGTATTATTCCAATTATCAAGTACAGGAACTTTAAGTTCCTTAGCAAGTACATTCGAAGAAAAGTTAACTCACAAATGTGTAAACTTAGTTAAAGATAACTATATGCCAGATACAAAAGTAACAATTGAAGATACATTTAAGAATTATTTTGGAAGTCCTAAATGGAAATATATGAGCACTGATAAAGGTGATGTTGTTGAATTTGATGGCGTATGTAGATATCAAAACCAAGATGTAAAATGTAGTATACAATATATAGTAAATCCTAAAGATAGTACTTATCAATTTTACGCTATGGCATTTAACAATATCCCACAAAATGATTTTGTGTTTGTAGCATTGAGTTCTCAATTACAAGCTGAAGCTTATAAGCTTAATGGCAATAAGTCAAGTAAAACTACAGATGATTCAAGCTATACAGGGGATCAAGATGATGAAGAAAATGAATGTACAGACTAATAATAATTATAAAGGGTGATAGTCACCCTTTTTATTTTTTGTCTATTTCTTAAATTTAACATAATAATTAATAAGAAAAGGAGGCAAAAAATATGAATGATATAATAGAAAAGCAAATATATCCTATAGTTGCAAAAGCTATGGATAAGAATACAAACAAATATAAACAAGTATTAAACAGATTCTTTGAAAAGAGGGCTAAAGAATTATATGATACTTGTCCTTGTGACAGAATGTATTTCGGTAAAGACGATTTAGATGATTTTTATCAAAATACTGGATTAGATAGACACCAACTAAAACAAATTTTATCACAAACATATTATTTTGATTTACCAAAATATAATCCAGCAGCGGCTAAAGATGAATTTACTATAGCTGTATTAATGATAATCAGATATTTCTATTTAAAAAAGAAAGAGAAAGAGGCTGAAATTTCAACATTATATTTAGCATTTTCAGGAAAGTTTTACCCATCAATTCACTTTGGATCATTTCAAAAGGTACAACCTTCAGAAAATAGGTATATAATGGATTATGTAGTTAACCATTTATTAACAAACAAATTTGATTTGAAAACAGAAAAAAATATAATTGGAGCTATTAGAAGTAGAAGTAATACATGGTACAAAACTTATGAAGACAAACTAGAAGATTGCAGTGATGAGGATGTATCTTATGTAATACAACAGCTCCACAACAGAATTAAATCTTTTATGATAAATATAGCAACTCTATATTATAAGACATACACAAATAAAGACTCTTATTTTGTTTATGACTCAGATAGCTTAGACGATAGTAACTATCATATAGTGGATAATGATTCATTAAAAATAGAAAGAGCCGTAGAACACACTATGTCTAATTTAAATGGTAAATCTGTAAACTATAGATCATGTCAAATGTCGGCAGATGCTAATGTAAGAACAGATGAAATAAAAAATATAATAGAATCTATACTAACAGATTCTGATAACTTACCAGAAGTTAAAGAGTTAGTTAGATTAATAATTCTTCAATACTTCCAAGAAAGTAAAGATAAAGATATTAGAAGTATTGACTTTATATCAAAATCAATAGTACCTAAACCAAACTCTAAGGATAAATATGTATTAAGACAAAGAGAATTGGTTGAGCAACTATTAACAGAACACTCTCCTGCATATAACAGGAGAAAATCTAGATTTGCAACAAAATCAAGTTATCAAAAATCATTAATAACTTATTTTGTTCTTACAATATACAGTTCAAATAAATAGGAGGGATTTGTAATGACACAACCATCAAAACAACAAATCAAAAAAGCTAAAGACCTTATATTAAATGTATTTAATACACTAGATAAAACAGGAATGAATACTGCTAAGTATAAAGAAAAATTTAGTGGTATGACAGACCAACAATTTATAAAGTTTGTAAGTTGTAAATTTCCATATAGATTTTATGAGAAACCATTTGAAACAAATGTAACTATGGATGACATAGAAAAAGCATGTAATATGGTTGGAACTAAACTGATGGAAAAAGTAAGTTTACCTTATCTATATGAAGATGATAATGGTAAATCAGTCAATACAAAAGAATGCTTAGTTGGATATGGTATTCTTAAGAAAGTTCAACAATTCATAACTCACAAAAACTCAATGTCAGTTGATGTTACTAAGAGAGATATGAAAACTGGATTACTTACTGGATTTGATAAGAATGGTAAGAGTTCAGATAGAGAGATGGAAGTATTCGCAGTTCTAGGATTGGAAAAAAGTATGGAAGAGTTCTCTAGACCTAGAGCAGATGCTATGAAATCAAAGAATGCTATGTATAATACGATAAGTACAACTGGTCAGGTTTCATTAAAGGATATTCCTATAGATGAAGATGACTCATTAGCAAAGAACTTATTCAACACATATCTAGTAGGTTCTTTATTAAACTGTAATTTGATTAACAAAGATTACATGTTGACTTATACTCTTAAGAATAAGAAGAAAGGATTATTAAGAAAATAGAATTATAAGTATATATTATAGATATGATATAAAATAATTGTATCAACTTAATAATAATAAATGTAAGAGGTGATTAAAATGGAAAACAAGCAACAACCACAAGTAGGTGTAATCCATGAAGTAGGAGATATGGGATTAGGATTTCAACCTATCAATGAACAAGAACAACAAAAAATCAATGACAAAAATAAAAAGAAAAATAAATAGTTAAAAAAAATACTTGTATTAACACTATTATAAGGAAGATATGAATTATCTTCCTTATTTTTATATTTGTTTTTACAGCAAATATTTATAAACATTATAATAAATTAAAATTAAGGAGTGTATTTAAAATGTATAGAGATAAAATAAAATCAATAAAAACTAAAAAGAAAAATAAATTAACTTTAATAAGAATAATGGTAGTATTAATAATATTTGCTGGACTAATAACTTATCACAATATATCAATACATCATTTAAAAAATATGTATTCAAATCAAATATCTGAATTGAAAAAGTATAATGAATTTACAATGAAAGATGTTGAAAGTTATAAATATCTATATGATGAGGTTACAGAAAGTGAAAAACAATTAAATCGTAAATACCAAACAACCAATAATGAATTAAAAACTTTAAAAGCTAAATTAGCAATGTCAAAGAATATAAATTCTGAAATTTCTAGAGGTGGATATGCATCTAAAGATTTGAGAAGTGATTATATTATGACAGAAGACCAATTAAATGATTGGATTAAAGAAAGAGCACCAAAGGATAGTCCATTCATAGGACAAGCTGGAGTATTTATAGAAGCATCTAAAGAGAGTGAACTAGATCCTAGATACATAGTTGCACATGCAGCTTTAGAATCAAAATGGGGAACTTCAAATATCGCTAGAGATAAACATAATTACTTTGGAATTAACGCTCAAAATGCTAATCCTAATTTAGCTTATCATCAAGGAAACAGTTTAGAAAGTGGAATTGTTGAAGGAGCTAAATGGATAAAGAAACACTATATCGATAAAGGACAAAATTCAATAAGCAAAATGCTTTATGGTGGTCCTGCATATTGTCAGAATAGTGACGGTTCACCTTCCCAATCATGGATGGACCAAATAATAAATATAATATATAAATAAGATAATAGAATTATATTTGGGGTATACCTCAAATATAATTTTTTATTTTTAATACAACATTTATAAAAAAGAAAAGGAGAGATTTAAATGTTTGAAAATTTAGTTAAACAAATAAAAACAGAAAATCCAATGAAGGAGACATCATATACTTATAATGTATATGAGGATAATTCCTTAATAAATCCAAACATCATTCCTAATAAAATGAAAAATATTGACTCTATGACTGATAGAGAGATATGTGAGTTCATAGATTATAACTATGAACAAATATTAGATGGTGTAGTAAATAAAGGTAACTTTAAAAATTTAGAATTATTTATTAAGTCTAAGTTTTTAACTGCAATGATTCAAGTTATGAATACTAAATATGATTTATCATATGATTCAATTATTAATTGTAATAGGATTATATATGATTATTTAGTAACTCCTAATAGGGATAAATATATAACTGGATTGATGTTATCATTAGCAAAAGCAGTAAATAAAAATAATTTACCATTTTTACTAGGATGTAATATAAGTCCTGATGTTGCCGCACATTTATTAGTAGCTAAATTCTCTACTAATAATGATATGCTAAGTATAAAAAGAGTTAATACAGTATTGATAAATTCTTTTGAAGAACTTAGTGAACAGTTAGTAGTAACTATCTATGAAAAAATGTTCGACAGTTTAGGAACATTATTTAGTGGAATAATGTTTGACACTAATAAAGAAGGACTAAATTCAATGATGCTAGAAAACTATTCTACTATATCTTTAGCTATATTAGCAATCTTAGAGGGAGTTCCATCTAATGTTATGATACAAATATTACAAGCATATACTGATGATTATTATTCATTGTATTATAAGACTGGATATAGATTCTCAATGAGATCAATAGCACCTGAAGATTATAGAAGAATAACTCAATGTATGGAATGGTTAGAAGGTCAAGGAGTTTTAGTTCCTTAAAATAAAGAAGAGGTTAATTCCTCTTCTTTTATTTTTTGTTTATTTATCTTCAGATTTATTTTTTACAAAGGACAAAACATAAAATTATATTTTAATTTTCTTTTGAAAGAAAAAGAATGATGAAGATAGAAGATTCGTTTTCTATATGTAATTAGTAAACGATGTTACAACCATAAGTAATAAATATAATAGTAGTTTCTACAATACGTTGGAGGTAATGTCCACGGACACCCCTGAAA
>JANZXU010024716.1:0-11713 GCA_027576215.1 Amissidens hainesi | reverse complement strand
TGGAATAATACTAGAAAGCCAATTCCCCTCCCTATCAAAATCTAAGTTTAAAGGAGAAGAATAAGAATTACCTAAAACTCCAATAGCTTTAGCATCATAAGAAACCTTAATCCATCCACTACCTAAAAGATCAAACTCATGATTTAAATATCTATTAATAAGATACGAAGAAATTTTTAAATCAATAAAAGAAATATCTAAATCTAAAGGATTGATAAAAGAATTTTCTATGTAATAAGAAGAAAAAAGATTTCTTGAATCAATTAGAAAATCTTTTTTGCTTTTTAAAAAGTTGATAGATTCTTTTAAAAGTTTTTTATTAGCTTTTATAAAAATATCTTTTGGAGAGTTTTGTTTTAATTTTGATTTGTAATAGTTAATCTTCATTTTAATCACCTATTTTACTATAGTAAAAACTCCATTTATGACTGGAATATTCACTATAGTATTCTCAACTTTATATATTTTATCATTAGGTGCTTTTATTTTTTTAATCTTCTCATTTAATTTTATAGTTATAAATTTAAATGAAATTTTTTTGTTTAAATCAAGTTTAAATTCAAACTCATTATCGTTAATATGTTTTATTTTTATATTTTCTCTTAATAAAACATATTCAGCTAATTCAGTTCCCGTACAATACCAAGCATTTTTGTCTTTTAAATAGTTAAATATATATATTAAGCTTTTTTCATCATCAAAAATATTAGGTGTTTGTCTTCTACCATCATCTCTTGAGGGTGCCACATGCTCTTGAATACTTATAACTAATTTATTATTTAATAAAAAATCTATTTGTTGCAATTTCTTTTTTATTAAATAATCTTTTAGTATAATCTTTGCTATTCCTTTTATTGTCTTGCTATTAGGATTTAATATTCCAGACAGTAATCCGCCACTTACTGTAGATGGAATGTCTATAACTTTATTTGTTCCAAAAGACTTAATATCATAATTAGTTATTAAGTTATTATCATTCCCACAAATATTATCTTCACAAGCTTCTTCTATTCCTCTATTCCAATATCTACTCCACCAAATAAAATTCGTTTTATCTATACTGTCATCAGAAAATTGATTATATTTATATCCACAATATTTACCACCTTTAGGATAATAGCCAAAAACCTCTTTATAAATTTCTTTTCCTTTATTAATAGTATTCATAGCTTCATCTAAACTATTATATAATTCCCATTCTTGTTTAAAATCATTTCGTGTTTTTCCTACTTTTCCATGAGTTGTACCATGATAAGCTATTTCATATTTTGAATCATCATTAATACTTTTAAAAAAAGTTTTTGTTTCTTCATCACAATTAATCATTTTAGATATAGATTTGATTTTAGGATTTTCTATCATCCCAACTCTAACTCCTACTGGAACAAAAAACGTAGTTTTAACATCTTTAAAATTTTTTAAAATTATATTTTCTAAATAATTAAATGAAGAATTTTTTTCTCTTTTAGCATATCCCCAATCTTCACCCAATTCTACTTTTCCATTATTATTAGTATCAACCCAGACATTAGCTAAATCATCTATAAAAAATAGTACTGGAGAATCTGCATTGTTATACCATTTGCAAATTTCTATATTCATAAAATCCACCTTTTATATGTAGCTGTAAATAATTATTCTTTAAAGCTAGCTACAGCTTTTTTTATTTTTAATAATTTTTGTATAAAATTGTATTTAGAATTTTTATTCCATAATTCTAATTTATAAGTTAATACAAAATCGCTAGTCCATTCAAATTTCCAAGGATACCTTCCTGCTCCAAAATCAAATTCATTAGCAAATTTATTTTCAAAAACATATTTCATAATTTCATAATTTAGTATTCTTCCTAAATTATATTTTTCATACTTAGGATTGAAAGCCATATTCCATGAATGTAATACTCCTTTATACAAATAACATGTGTCATATATTAACAATTCCTCATTATTGTTTCTAATTAAAAAAGTTATAACATTATTGTTTTCACTATATAAATTTTTTACAAATTTATTTTTAGTTTCATTATTAAATAAACTTCTTCTTTCTTTTCTTTCACATACATTATATAAATATTCTTGCTCAATTTTATGCATATTGCTTATTTCATCATAAATGTTTTGTCCATAATTTTTTATTACATAAAATTTATAACCTACTTCTCTAAGTAATTTATTTTTATATTTTTTTGCACTTGAACTTATATATTTACTTTTATAAAAATCAAAATTAGTATATTTATTAAAATAAACTCTTGGATTTTCCATTAAATAAGTGAAATATTTATTGTACTTAATACTTTTAAATAAAAATTTCGATAAATTGCTATTACTAACTATATGAGTAAGATTGATTTTATTCCATAAATTATTATTTTTTTCTACAACATTAAATATCTCTTTTATTATATTTAGAATATTATACTTATGATTTAATATAAATCCTTTAAAATCACCCCAAGTTATAAATTCTAATACATTATAATTTAAATTTGCTTTTTTCTTATGAACTAACATAAGAGGTGCTATTCCTATTAAATCATTTTCGTTATATATAGTAATAATGAATAATGTTTTATTTTTATCTTTTTTTAGCTCATTCCATAATAAAAAATTATATTCAAAAGTGCTATAGTATGTTGCATCTTTGTCGTTTTTCTCTAATATATCCCATTCATTCTTTATATTTTTAAACTCTTCATATGAATTTATTATTTTGCTATACATTATCAAGTCTCCTTATAGTTTTTAAATAATAACTTTGCTTTCATTGTTAATATCTTTTTTCATAACTTTTTTAAACTTAGATAATCGAAAGCATTTATATTTAACATATTTTTTAAAGCCTATTTTTTCATATGCCATTTCTGAATAAATATTTTTATCAAATATATTTACTATTGCTCTTGTATATCCTTTTTTAAATGCAATATCTAACCTACTATATATTGAATACTTATGGATACCTTTTCCTCTAAATTTTTCAAATGTATAATCATCAAAAAAATAAACAGAATTTTTATCAACTTCTATTTTATAGTTTATGCAAGTTTCTATAGTATCTACATACCCTATGTTGTAATAACCTAATATATTTTCTTCATCATTAGTAATAATAAATGTATCTGAATAATTGTCATTAATTATTCTATTAAGTAAGACGTGATATTTCCTCTCTTCTAATTCGTTTGGATATTCTTCATACATTTTTTTAAGCAAATCACATGTTAAATTGCAAATTTTATAGTCTTTGTCACCTATACATTTAAAATTGTTTTTATTAATTTCATATCCATATTCAATTAAACATACTTTATTTCCTATTTTCTTTAGTACTCCTTTTACTCCTGAACTCTTATATACTTCAATTACCTTACATATATTTAGCATAATATTCACCACTATCTTTTTAATATCTTTTTCTTTATTTGTGTTAATATCTTGATTAAATCTTTATATGATATAAGTTTAAAAATTATTGACATAACAATAAAAAGCAAACATAAAAAAACAATTAATATTATTTGTATAAAAATAGACTTTTCTATATTTAATGAAAATATATAAATTCCATATAGTATTAAAAATATAAAGATAAATTTATATGGTTCAAACATATCTATCTCTAAATCATAGTGTTTCTTACCTTCTATATAATAAATAATATTAGATATGATATATGATATTATAGTAGATAAAGCTGCCCCATACATTCCTAATATAGGTATTAAAAAAAAGTTAGCTATTACATTCACTATCGCAGCTGTTGTAACTATCATAGAATTTAAAAACATTTTGTTTGCAATATGTAATCCTAAAGCATAAAATGCACCTAATCCCCATAAATAATATGAAAAAGCAATCAATGGAACTACTCCAAAAGCATTTAAATATTGATTTGTAGATAATATTTTTATTAATATTCTTGAGGATAGAGACAAACCTAAAATACAAAACCAGCCTATAAAATTATAATATTTAAAAAGTTTTCGTATTCTATCTTTACCATCTATTTCTTTATAAACTGAAAATTTATAAGGAGTAAACACGCTTTGAAAAGGATTAATAAAAACAGGATTGATTAACATTCCTATTTTATATGCCATTGAATATATACCAACAGAAGCTAAGTTAATCATTTTTTGTAAAAAACATCTATCTATTAAAGTTAAAATCCAAGAAGAAATTTGACCTGGTGTTAAACCCATACCATACTTTAACATATTTTTTAAGGGTTCTATTTTAAATTCAAGTTTTATATTTTTAATGTCTTCTAATAATATTACTAGCAATACTATTGCATTAGCACAAGCTTGTGATTTTAATATTCCAATAACTCCCATATCTTTTATTAATATAAAATACATAGAGAATATAAAGTTGCATATCATTACACTTATGTTTATAAAACTCGCTTTTACAGACTTAAATTGCATCGAAAAATATGAAGAATATACAGCTAATAAACAAGCTAAAACTGAATTTAAAAATATATAAATTATATAACTCTTCCCTAAATAATTGTTATTAAAAAACACATTAGCTAAAATTGGAGCTATTATAAATGAAATTACTATACAAAATATGCCCCATAAAAATGAAAAAGTTAAAGTTATGTTTTTTAATAAATTTTTATCTTCATATTCATTAAAATATCTGCACATACCAGAAAAAATCCCTAAAGTTATAAAAACTGATAATAAACTCTGCATAGCATTTATTATGTTATATTCTCCAAATTGTGCAACAGACAAATTACGTGTATATAGTGGTATTAAAAATAAATTTATACACTGTGCTATTATAGAAGATATTAAATATACTAATCCATTTTTCATTAATGTTTTTTGACTTGCAACCATTTATATCACCTTTTATTTTAAAATTTATCTTTTAATACTTCCTCATACACTTTAAGTATTTTTTCTGAATTATCTTCAATTTCTACTTTTTCAACTTCATTTTTGTAATAATCATAATTTTCTAATACATCTACAACTTTATTATATAAATCTTCAAAATTTCTATTTTCAAATAATATAGTTCCTTTTGGTCTTTGTACTACATCACTTGCTATAACTGGAACATTAAAATAAATAGATTCTCTTATTGAAATAGCATCTCCATCTGTATTGGTTGGTCTTATAAATAAATCACTTTTTTCTAAGATAGGATAAAATTCTGTATTTTTAACTTCATAAATTAACAGTTTATCTTCTAATTCATACATTTTAATTTTATTTTTTAATTTTGAATAATATTTTTTTTCTACATCATTTTGTTGATTTACCCCTAATAGTGCTATAATTAATTTAACTTTATAAATACTTGATTTTAAATTTATCATTAATTCTATTAGTAAATCAAATCCATATAAATCTTGCAAATTATAAAATTTAACACATCCATTAGTGCAAATTAAAAATTCTTTTTTTTTACAAAGGAATTCAGTTACATAATTCGGAATATTTTTATAATCTTTATTCTTTTTATTTGGATTTAAATACGCTGGAATAATTATAATTTTCTTTGCTTCACATCCATATTTTATTAACTTGTTTTTTTCTTTAGCATTTACTACAATAAATAAGTTTACTTTTTTTAACGCTCTATAGAAAAAATATTTATTGATTCTATCATATTGGTTTATATTATCTCTAAAACTATGTAACGTTATAATCAACTTAGCATTTGATACTATACTAGTTAAGATATAAAAATAAATTACCTTCCAATTTAAACAATGTATATGAATTAAACTAAACTTACTTCTATACAATGCTTTTATTTCTTTTATTATTAACTTATTTTTTTTATAATATAAATTTTATTATTTTTAGTATATATATTTCTTTTATCTTTGTTATAAAAATAATCGTATATTTCATAATTAATATTATTTTCATCTAATAATTTAGCTAATCTTTTTATATGTATTGAAACACCTCCTAATGGTGGTGGAACTATACCTATTATTTTTATTGACATATTATCCATTTATTTCTCCTTACATTGATTATTGTGTTAAATTTTATTTTTTGCTTAAAATCATTTACAATCTTGTTAAAATTAACTTTTTAGCAAAACTATAAATAAAATAATATATACATAACCAAAATAATTCTTGTGTAAATCCTAAAAAACTAGTTCTTGAAAAATTAAACATGAGACAAAAAACTATACAATAGTAAATAATACTTTTGCTTTGAAATAATTTTTTTCTCAAAACATTAAATAAAATACCTATTAACATTCCCATTATCAAACATCCCGCATACCCAAAATTAATATAAGCTTCAAATGCAGGTGAATATCCTAATCCGCCTCCGCTACTAATCATATTAGGGTATATTTTGTACATAACCTCCGTTAATGAATCTCGTTTTTTATCATAGTCAAAATATTCCCATAATATTTTATCTAATTCTGGTATCATGCGAAAAAAACTCTCAAAATATGATTTTCCATATATATAGTTGTTAAAATATTTAGCTCCACTTAAGTTAACTAAATAAACTAATGAAAATTCATTTTCATATTTATGTAATTTAGTTTCTACCGTATTATCTTTGTATTCTAACATTTGTGAAACTCCATTTTTATATGCATATGCAAAATAATTTTTGTAATTTTGATAAGCAATAAAAAAAGCACCTATTAATATACTAGCTATTAATATATGTTTTAAATTTTTATTTAGCATTTCTTTAGTAAGACTAAACCTATTAACAGTCAAATAATAGCAAATTATCATTAATAATACTAAGGTTAATTCTCTTCTTCTAACATCTATCAAAAGCATAAATACAGAATAGAAAATTAAAATACTCCAAAATAAACGTTTTAAAAATTTTTTATTACTATTTACTGAACAAATATACATTTTAAATAATGAAATTAAAACCAAATATGCATTAATTACTGCATTTAAAACTTTACTTATTCCTCCTAAGCTATCCCGTACGCCATTAAATAAAAAGGAATATCTATACCATCTTCCATATTGTAATACACCAAAACCAAGTTTTATATATGGATATATGTACCATAAGAATGATATTATAAATAATACAAACCAAAAATAAAATTCTTTATTCATATTTTTTTTATTATCCATATATTTTTTCGTATTATTTAAAAAATAAGTTTTTTGACTTAAAATTAGAGAGATTGCTAATCCAATTAAAAATAGTATTGAAATAAATAAAGATTTTTTTAAATCATGTTCACTAAATACATATCCTATTTGCTGATAAGGACCATCTACTTTAGGATATTCAAGAATTGTTGATTTATCTATACAAAATAATATAGGAGTATATATATTATAAATAATAAATCCTAATATTAAAGGAAATCTAATATCTGTAAATACAAAATCTGTTTTTTTAATTAATAAGTTTAAGTAGAATAAAAATATTAAAATCAAAATGTTTATTTCTATTCCTATTACAAATTTATTATTTAATATAGATTTAGTAAAAACATAACTTATTAACAATAAACTTACTATATTTATAGTTATTTCTATTTTTTTATCTAAGTTTTTTTCTACTTGTTTCATAAGTAACACACTCACTTTTAAGTTTATAAACAACTTTTTATTTCATTCATTCTAAATTCCCATGTATTTTGCATAGCATATTTAATATTTAATTTTTTAACATTTTCATTATCTATTGCCTCTTCAATACTATTTTTAAATTCTTCTTTGTTTCTAGCTATATATGCTGGGCTATTTATATATTTCATTTCTTCAAAATCAGTAGAAACAACATTTAATCCTAAACTCATATATTCATATAACTTAATAGGACTTATTGAGTTCGTTAAATCATTTACTTTAAACGGAATTATAGCAACATCACTATAATATAAATAATTAGGTATTTCAGAGTATTTTCTCTTACCTAAAATAAATACATTATCTAATTCTTTTAATTTACTTAAATCAATATTAGGTTGTCCTATTAAGTAAAAATCAATATTTTTTAATTGTTCTGCACAATATTTAACCAAATTAATATCAAACCAATACTGAATAGCTCCTACATAAATACATCTTTTATTTTTTTTATTTTCAAACTCTTTAGGTTTTGTATATTTACTTCTTATAAAATTACTTAAATCAACTCCATTAGGTAAATACCTTATATCTTTTCTTAGTAATCTTTTCTTAGCAACTAAATTATGAGAAATAGCAAATACTATATCTGATTTTTTAATCAATACTTTTTCTACTTCTTCTATACTTTTAGGAAATCCTTCTATCCCTAAATAATCATCTGGCAATCTTGTAATCATTTTTTTATATTCAACTACATTTGAAACCCAATATTGTTTTGGATTAGATATCCATAATATATCTACTTTATTAAATCCTATTTTTTTCAAACTTTCATTTATATTAGGATGTATATACTTTTCGAAATTTAATGCTAAATTTTTGCTTTTGCATCCAAAATAATTTCCATATAAAAGATATGACTTTGGTGCAAACCCATATATGTTTTTGTCTAATATGTGCTTGCTAGGAATAGATAGTTTTTTTCTTTTGTTATATACTTCATTATTTTTCATTTTAAACAAAAAGTTATAGGGACATGACATCCATAAAACTTCATATCCATTATTAGCAAATAATTTTGCATAATGATAATTTCCTAATTTATTAGAAGAATCGTCATATTCCATAAAGTCACATATTATTATTTTTTTCATTTTTTAAGTCCCCTTATCTTTACTAAAAATACTCTTCTTAAATATTTAATATAAGAGAAAGTTATAGTAACGTAATACAAAGCTTTATTTATTTTTTTAGTATTTTTATAGTTTTCAATTCTTAAAATTTTAAAATTCCTTAATTCATATTTTTCTAAAAGTTTTATATTTTTTGATAACCCAGAATCACCAAAAGGCTGTTTATATAAAGTAACCAAAGGAAGATTTACCTTTCCACCTCTACTTATTCTTAATGCTTTAGTAAACAATAATGAATCTTCTGCATATTTTTGTCTTTTGTCAAAGCCACCTATTTTATTAAATAAGTCTAATTTCATTATTGTTGAAGGAGTACAAAAATAATTCTTAAAGAGTCTTTTATAAAATGTAATTTCTTCAAATTTATCTTCATTTAAACTTTTAGAATATGTTTTTCCATAATTATTAACAATATTACAATCACATCCTAAAATACCCATTTCACTATCATTATTTAAATATTTCATTTGTATTTTTAATTTATTTTTATCCCAACTATCATCTGCATCAAGAAAGGCTATATATTTCCCTTTTGCTTTTTTACTAGCATTATTTCTTGCTCTAGCAGGTCCTGTATTTTGTTGTTTTAAATTTATTACATTTTTAACTTTATTATTCAATATAATCCTTTCAACAAATTCAAAAGAATTATCTATTGATCCATCATCAATTAATATAATTTCAAAATTCTTATAGGTTTGGTTTAAAACAGAATTTATCGCTCGTTCTATAGTTGTTTTGCTATTATAATACGGAATTATAACACTAACTAATGCTTCCATTTTATTTTCCTCATTTTCAATTTTTGTTTTTTAAATAATTGCTTGAACTCCAATATCTATCATATACTTCCATAGTTTTTCCACATATATATTTCCAACTATATTTCTTCTCTACAAACTCCCTTGAATTTTTTTCTATATGATTATATTTTTCTAAGCTTAAATCTAATTTATATATTAAATTACTTAATGCTTGTGAATTACTAGCTTCAACCAAAAATCCATTTTCATTATTTTTAATAATTTGTGGAAATCCACCTACATTAGTTCCTATAATAATTTTTCCACAAGCCATTCCCTCTAAGGCTGTAAGACTAATAGCTTCCATTAATGATGGAATAACTATTAAATCTGATAGTTTAACCAATTTATCCATATAAGAATAATTAACATTACCTTCTAAAACTATATAATCACTTAAATTTTTTTCTTCAATTATTTTATTAACAGATTTCTTATACTCTGGATAATCACTATATTCATTACCTGCAAATACAAATAATAAATTTTTTACCTTTTTATTATTAACTAAGTCATCTATGGCTTTAACTAAATAAATAATTCCTTTTGTAGGTGCCCACCTTCTAGGACAAAATACTATATTTTTTTTAATATCTAAATTATTTAATTTTCTTAAATTTAATTTTTCTTTTTCAGACACAATATCAAAACGTTTTGTATCAACACCATTACTTAAAAACATATAAGTATTTTCATTCCGTATACCTTTAAATTCGGCTAATTCATTACTGGGGGCTATTATAAATTTAAAATGTTTAGTTAGGCATTTTATTATATAATTTGAAAAAGGTAATTTTTTAAGGAAAAGAAATTCTCCTGTATGATTAGTAAATATAACATTAAACTCTTTAGATAACTTTTTAGAAAGTTTTATACTAGATATAAAATCATGTTGATGTACTATTACTTTATTTGGTTTTTCATCACTTATATCATTGATTATATATTTATAAATTTCTTTGCAAAATTTATTAAAAAAATATTTTCTTTTATATCCATTATAAAACCCTATAACATTCCCTTTTGATGATTTCTTATAATTTTCGTAACTTTTCTCATCTTTTTCATTACCTACTGAAATATCATGAACTTCTATTCCATCTAATTTATAAATATTATTTGCTTGATTATTTATTACAGGATGAATTATCTTTACCTTTATTCCAAAGTCAACAAGCTCTTTTGATAAATTATAAACATGATTTTCTAATCCTCCTATTGAAGGATAAAAAGCTGTAGTTATCATGTATACTAATTTTTTATCATTGTTTTTACACATTATTAAATTCTCCAAACCTTTAACCCATACCTATTACATTCTTCCTCATTCATAACTCCTTTTGCATCTATAACTACTGCTTTTTTTGCCATTAGTTTTCTAAAGTATTCTGCATCATTCATTACTATTTCATCTTGTTTTGTAAGTATAAGTACTGCATCTGCATTTTTTAAAGCCTCTTCTTCTGTTGCAGCTTTAAAATCATATTCTGTTGGAACTACTGGGTCATATGCTCTCACCTTTGCTCCTTTTTCTATAAGAAGTTTACATATATCAATAGGTGGACTTATTCTATCGTCATTTGAATAATCTTTCATTGCAATTCCAAGGATTGCAATATTTGCTCCTTCTAAGGTTTTATCTATTCTTCTTAACATTTTTTCAGTTTTATTTACTATGAATTTTGGAAGATTAGAATTTTCTTCTCTTGATACTCTTAAAAGTTCCATAGGCACGCCCATTTCTTTTGCTTTAGGTGCTATATAATGATATGCATTTGGAATACAGTATCCTCCAACTCCTGGTCCTGGTGTTAAAAGATGTACTCTTTTATGTGTATTTGCAAGGGAAACTACTTCAAAAATATCTACTCCAATAGCTTCTGTAAATCTTGCAAATTCTTCTGTCATTGCTATATTTACATCCCTTTGAACGTTTTCAAAAACCTTTGATGTTTCTACAGCTTTTATATTAGTAGCTTTAATAACCTTCGCTTTACAAACTATAGATAAAAGCTTAACTGCTCTTTCTAAACTTTCTTTATTAACTGCTCCAACTATTGTTGGCATATTAGCGAATTCATTAAAAGCTTTTCCTTCTGCAATTCTCTCTGATGCATAAGCTAGATAAAAATCTACTCCTGCTTTCATGTT